>JAUMHG010000019.1:2997901-3015167 GCA_032359395.1 Enteromius anoplus
AAAATTTTTATCCATTTTAAATAAATGCTTCTCTTTAAAATATTTTAATGATAAAATAATCCCAAAAAAAAAAAAAAAAAAAAGAAACTATCAAGCAGCTCAACTGTTTCCAACACTGATAATAAAACATCAGCATATTAGAATGCTTTCTGAAAGAATCGTGTGACACTGAAGACTGGAGTAATGATGCTTTGTGTCACAGGAATAAATTACATTTTAAAATATATTTACACACAAAACAGTTATTTTAAATTTAAATAATATTTCACAATATTAGTATTAGTATTATTATTTTAATCTAATAAATGCAGCCTTGATGAGCAGAAGAAACATCTTTAAAAACCCTGAAATATCTGACTGACCTCACATTTTTGAATGGTAGTGTGTATCCTAGTGGTGCCATAATAATTATTTCCTTTACAAAAATATTGAATCACATCACAAAGCTTTTTAAAAACAACTACAAAAAGAATAACATTCATCTCTTGAATCTTGCAAGAAGTGCAATATCAGCAGATCCAGAAAAGTTGAGCCGTTGCTTAAATGTTTATTACAAACGGACAATGTCATTGATACAGTCATTTTGTGAAATGCAAGTCTTTCCTTCTGGATAATTATGATCAGCAATATGAAGTGTGATTCTTCATATTGAATATATGAATAATACTGTAGGGTAATAATGTTAAAATACAGAAGCCACTAGAACTGGATGATAGGTTTTAATGTTCTTCTCATATATTCAGTACACTAAATTATTTTATTTATTTTTTTAAACACCATGCAACAGCATCTAATCTACACATTAATGCACATGAACATAAAACAGTCAACTATATTATTCTGTCATTACTCCTTAGATATTGTGGTAAACCAATTATTTTCTTTTTTAATTTTTAATGTTTTCTTATATCCATATTTGCAATATTCCGGTATTTTTCAGAAGTTCGTAAAACAAAAAGCAGATAAATCTGTCATTGTCTAGGGTGTATTATTAAAGGTAGTAACTAATAACATGGTGCATTACTCAAGGTTTAAAAAACATGCATTTCCATAGCTGCACCACATTACAATACCTGCAGATTAATCTATTATAGCAGTTCACCCACAAATAAAAATGTCCTCCTCAGACCTTCCAAAATTTGATAAGATGCAAAGTTAAGACATCTTTACGACACACTTTCTCAGAAGTGTGTCACTAGCGTATATCAGTGAAAAAACAAACAAACAAACAAACATCATATTTAATTTTTTTCAGATCTTTATTTTCTCACAGGGGTGGACCTTGTGGCACAGTTCGAGCAAGAGTAGGGCATTTGCCACAGTAGGGAAGTGTACAAGATCTGAAAATCCTGCTGGAAGCGAGGACCTTGTTGGTGTACTGGAGTGTCCCATACAAAATGCTCACTCAACGCACCTTGAATCAACCAATATTAAAAGGTGCCAGCATACATGCATACATCCGTTTGACATGAAAAGAGAAAAGAAACATGGAGCAGACAGAAGAAACAATTCATCCCGGTCTTACCAACCACAATCAATCCCACCTCAGAAAAAAAAAACGAAAAAAACAAACGTATGATCTGTTCAAATGCTTTCAACTAAAACATTTACTTACATATTGTTCAATGGAGGTATTTAACGTCAAAGGCGGTTAGAGATCATCGGGCTAATCAATCATGGATTACTCCATATTGCTGTCAATACTTCATGTAGCATTTTGTTCCAAAGAATGTATTGGTGGCAAAGTCCCTGAAACAAGACTTAGGAGGACTTCTGCCACAAAAGTTAATGTGTAGCTTTGCAAAACAACCCCCAGGAATAAAATTAACTGCCATGAAATGGAATGTTCGTGGAGCGGCGAATCCTGCGACTCACTGGTCAAGTTAGGCAGCGCTGCAACGGGGATCTTGGAGTGATGCCTCTTCCTGGCATTTACTCGCTCTTACGCTACAACTACTCCGAACCTGCACGAGAACCCTGGAATACCTCCCAAACTTCCTTTCTGTTGTGGCACAATGCTCTCACAGTCATCAAGTAAATGTGCAATTTAAGCATTATCTTACAGACATGGAAAACAATCAGATTTGTAAGGAAAAAAATTAAAACGACGTTAGTAGGAATTCAGCATAGAAAAAGACAGATAAGATAGATTAGACATGATGCTGAACACTTGATAGCTCCTCCACACACACACACACTGTCACTCACTCACACACACACTCAAGTTCTTCAAGACAGAGGCTATCAACCCACACACTCCATCTTTCTAAAGTTCACACGCATCTCGCCGCTCTCTGCAGGCACACTAGCGTTTGGAGAGCTCGTTTGATAACCAGTCCAGTCCTTCATAGAGCCCAGTGCCTTGTGTAGCGCAGGTCGCTTGAACATACCACTGTGGAAACAGACAACAGGCAATCAGAACACAGCTGATGTTTAAGCAAGCCCATGGTAATAGTTACATTTAGTACGTTTGTGTACCGTTCTGCTGCGTAGACTCTGCAGCCCAAGTTTGTCTGTGAGTTCACTGACAGCCATGGCGTTAGGCAGATCCTGTTTGTTTGCGAAAACCAGCAGCACGGCGTCCCTCAGTTCATCTTCTTGCAACTGTATAAATGGAAAAAATTCAATAAATCAAGACATATATACATAACAGGGCTCAACAAGAATGGAGGGGAAGAGTGAGAGCTGTGGGCCAAAATGACTGGAACACAAAAGGGTTAAAACCACAAACATAACACAAGCATCACATATTCCTTTGACTTTTCTCAAGACGCTTTGGTAAGTAGGTCTCCACTAAGTGCAAAAGTTGTTTGTAACATGATCTCAAGTTAGGCCACTGAGTGTTTTTGAGTGTTACAGAATGTATGTACTTGCCAAAGATTAAATTGAATGCAGAAAACAAAGCAATTCTTACCATTTTAGAAAGCTCTTCTGCAGATTCAGCCACTCTCTCTCTGTCATTGCTGTCCACCACAAAGATCAGACCCTGAGGACAACGAAATTAAAAAAGATCACAGCACATCCCAACCAATGTTTGACGATTTAAAGGTCAAACAGAACAGTTCCTGTAATTGATCCGTTATAAGGTGCTTTGAATAAATGCATCCAGCAACAGCTAAGTGGCTCTTTGGCCAGCAAAACGTCTTGAAATAAAGACCACACCTGTGTGTTCTGAAAATAGTGCCTCCAGAGAGGACGAATCTTGTCCTGACCGCCGACATCCCACACGGTGAAGCAGATGTTCTTGTATTCAACGGTCTCTACGTTAAAACCTGTCCATGAACAGACAAAAAAAAAAAAACTTTTTCAAAAACTTTTTACTCAAAGTAACATCAAAACGACATTGACTGACTCCATCGTGATACACAAACACATCAGCCACTCCAATTCAGATTATCAGCTGATGACGGTGTCTAATTGACCCTTTGGTCCCTTGGTTACTGTCGTTCGCTAAGAAGCAATGTGAAAGCGTGCCTGATACACAGTTTTATTGTACTGTGAGTTATGATAATGTGGCAGACTGTGACAGTAGCTAAGATTGGTCAATTATTATATATTTTTTTCTTTTAAAGGTAAATTAACAGCAAAAGCGTTCCAGCCTTCTGTCAGCTCCAATACCTACAGTTAACAGATAAAATACTCTATTTTCAATTATTTTAATAAAAACATATTTAATATCGGTCCTTTTATGTATTTATTATGTATACTGTCATTACATTATCAATGCTGTTGGATTTCTGATGGATCATGCGACAATGTAGACTGGGAAAAAATACATTATAAATATAGAAAATCTATAGTAAAATAGAAAACTATAATATTTCACAATACTGTTTTTACTGTAATTCTGGCTAAATAAATGCAGCATCGGTAGGCAGAACAGATATTTCTCCAAATCATTTAAAAAGACAATTATTCCGAATTTCGTACAAGTATATAGTAAAGAATAGTCACAAAAAACATTATTTCGGTTGTAGATGCATTGGCAGTGACACAAAGACATCCATCAGTCATCAGAATTATGAAAATCCTAAATCAGATTCACATAAACCACATATTAAGATTCTTCTTTTTATATGAAAACTTTACATTGTGAAAGAGCGAGTAGAAAATGGAGAAATTACAGTAACGTTGGTGTAATCTCACCTATAGTAGGGATAGTGGTCACAATTTCTCCCAGCTTTAGCTTGTAAAGTATTGTGGTTTTACCTGCTGCGTCCAAACCCACTGAAACATAAAACACGCAAGAAAAAACCTTTAGGTGTCAAATTCGTTACATTTCCTGCTGATTTGATCTATTCACACCAGCTCTATCTGAAGCTAGCAAGCTAACATTAGCACTGCCTATCAAAAATCACATAGTTGAACCTCAACGTGTGAATTAATAACCAAAAAGACAAATTATAAATGATTTCATCTTGCACTCAAAAACATCCCTTCTGTCTAACAATTGATTATTTAACACAGCAATACATCAGAAAGACTGAGCTTGAAACACTCACCCATCAGTATTCTCATCTGTTTCTTGCCGAAAAGTCTCCCAAAGAGCGATGAGATGGTCAGACCCATGATGAATTAAAACCCTAATCCCTAGCAATAAGCGAAACCGTAAAGAAAATGTGACAGTGTATTTTGATGAATATTCTGTCTCTTTGTGCTCAGTGTCTCGCGGTCGCTTGACGCGTTGCCACGTAAGAAGAGGAGCCACCGTGGAAGACTTGGCGTCACTTCCTGCTGCAATCGCACTCCGGGCAGTGATGTCATAATTATTCATAACTTCCGATATCTTCTGAAACGCCCACGTGCTTTTTATTGTCTGATGACATGTCTACTGTGAATAATTTTTTTTTTTGTAAAATCGAATCCACGTAATTACGCCGGATCTGAATGCACTGTTTTTTGGTTTTTTTTTGTTGTTATTTATATATGTAAAAAAACAACGCCTTAATTCGAAACATAAATCATGTAACGTATTCAGTCGTTCGTTAATTCATAATTAGTATTTTTTTTTATTATTAATTTATTATTATTATTAGTAGTAGTAGTATCTTAGTTTATTTTTTTTTTTTTTTTTGCAACAATTAAGCTGATTTGATATTGATGTATTATGATTTTTATAATATTTTGTCCCCTTTACCCAATATTTTTATATTATATATATTATTAATTTATATTATAACTGGCTTATCTTTGCAGAAAACTACAGCCAATGCCAACATATATTTTATTTTCTCCCTCAGTCCAATAATAGCAGTGTACAAAAAAATATTTCTGTTGCAAATCCATTTTTGACCAGTAGAAGGCATTGTATACTAATTTTGTGACTATAGTGAGTGCAGTAAATTTGGATCCGAGTAATTACAAGACATAAACACACACACACTGGTCTGGTCAGCTCTTCTTGTAGGGACTCTCCATAGGCATAATGTTTTTTATACTGTACAGACCATATTTTTTTATCGTCCTACACCAACCCTACCCCTTACAGGAAACTTTCAGCATTTTTACTTTCTCAAAGAAACTCATTTTAAATGATTTATAAGCTTTTGTACCCATGACTACAGACTATATAAACATTAAGTAGCCATTTAAAGGAGTATATTTATGAATTATATAATGTTAATTGTGTTACTAAGGAGGTCGACTTTTATGCTGTAGCCTCCAGATTAAACACACCAACACCTGAACAAGCTCTGTAAAGTAAAACACTCGCAGTTTTACAACACATGGTTATGAAAGAACAGGTGTAGCCTACAGGTGAGAAGACAGACGTCACGTGACCAGAGGTTCAACGTCCAGGTGAGGCGGCGGGAGTCAGTCAGACAGCTGCTGTTCGTGACAGAGCACACAACAAACAATAACGAGCTGGCATGTAGTTCACTGAATAAATCTCCTCATCATGAATTCAAGCAGTGGATTAACAGACGAGAAGGTAATCAGTCACTTCACAATTAATTATTATTAATCTGAAGTCAACGAGAATACATTTCTTTGCCACTGCATTGCAAATAGAGATACATAAATGAACATCCAACTTGCTGGCGTCATTTATCGTTTAAATAAAGCCTTTATTAACATATTAATGCTTTGTGGTTGCTTACACAGATTTCAATTCTATCTTGGATCTACGTCACGACTTTAAGTTTAAGGTGAGAAACACTTTTATTCGACTGCAATGTGATCCAGCAAAGAGAAACTATAATTTGCAGCTAAATGTATGCTTCTGATCTGAGAGGCAGCAACTCGCCTAACTCGCAGTGTAACTTATAAAAAATGAAGGAAAGGTTTTAGGAATTTACATGTGGCATAATAGGAAAACCCACGGGTCATGTTAAACAATAAACAGTGTCGAGATGTAAAATATAATGTAAAAATACTACAATATGAGCACTGGATGGGATAATTTCATTTTTCCTATTACAAAACAATATTATAATTTAAAAGACAATATATGACATGTTATAAGAAAACACAGACAATCTTTTTGGAATAAAAATATGAATTGCCTTTATAATTTACTGAAACAACGAGGCAGCGTGTAATCAATTTGCATTTACAGTTAATATGGTGAATTTAACACAGCATTATTTCAGTGTTAAGCTGTTACTTTATTTTTGCTCGCAATCAAGCATTTTATGTTGTTTATGCAGTATTGCATAACCTATTTGCAGTACATCTCTACAGATTAGTGCAATGTTTTTTAATAAATTAATAATAAATTAAACCTACAAAAGGTGGTTAATGTGGTAACATCGAAAATAATGCATGTTATGTAAGTAAAAAGACCTATTTGTAACAGCTAATGATTTAACTAATAACAAAACTAAGTGTAAGTGTTAGCTGAGACAGAAATGGATCCTTAAGATCGAATTTGCAGCTTAACACTTTTCACTGCGGTTGTTGCTCGTTTCATTTATCACATTGCTGCACACATTGTTTTCTTTATGGAATCTAGGTTTATTATTTGAACTACCTTTGCTTTCTGCTGCAGTCTGATAGGTAGTTGTTCGGTCGTGGTGGTTTCCATCATAAAGAGAAGGCATCTCAATGAACAGGTTAGTCACACTGACGAACTAAAGAAATGTAAATATAGGAACTACTAAAATTGAAAGGAAATGAAATTAAAAATGATCATTATTTTATTGTTTAGTAGTAGTTTCTTAGGACATCAAGCTACTAGCTGAAATCATTTTTTTGAGTTATTTTTATTTAGTAATTTTTGAAGGAAAAGGGTGGTTTTGATGGTTTCAGTTTTGTTTAGCTATAATAAACCTGATCTGTATGCGATAGTGAAATTTAATCTTGGGGAACAAATCTAATCAAGCCACCACGCTGTAAAAAAAAGTAATGTTTTATACAGGTTTATTTTAAATAAACCTGTATTTAAGGCTAACAGAAATGTGTGTAAAATGTCTTTGATAAAAAATGACCCGTACTTTTTTTTTAACAATGCATCCTCTAAACATGCACATAAAATGCCTGTTTTATGCCTAAGCAGTTAAACTCAATTTGATGGATCTGCATTCCCCAGTTGAAGCACCTTTAAGTACAGTGCATACATTCCCCACTATTGCTGCAAAAGTCAACAGCGATGGTCAATATTGCTTAACAGTGCACTCAAAAACTGAGAATAAAAACTAAATCTGATTATGTATCACATGCTTTAGATAACTTCTTTGCAAAGTTCTTTGTAAAAATATTTCTTCGGCAGTGAATTGTTTGCAAATATGTAGCATATTCTTTAATGCCATGGCCCTTGTGTTGCAGGCAAAGCCTCTTCTTCAGCTGGCGCTGGCAGATTTCCTGGCATCGCTAGTTTTGATGATTACCGCCATACCTAACTTACCCCATGAAATTTGGCAATTCAGTGCAGAGATGTGCATCTACGGCTTGCCTTTGTCTTTGGTGAGAATCTGCTGACACAGAAACATGAAATCATTCATAGCTGTTCTCTAATCAACCCCATTTAGGATAACCTGCGATCAAAAGTCTGCAGTGGATACTCACACTACATACCCACATTCATTTATTCAATAATAAATATCTCTAGCATGTACTGCACAACGCCCTGTATCATGCATTTGCCGAATAATAGCCTTGTTATGCAACAGCTTCCTTGAGCGGCTAAGAATTGAACATCTCTGTAACAGTGAGATGTAAGTGTAGAGTTACTGTACACACTAGCTGTTAATTCAGTGCTTTGCAGATTTTCTGTGTTACCATGTCTCGCCATAAAACATACATACAGTATAGAACACTGAGTCATGCACTGCCCTGTAAAACACTCATATGATACTGAGTTGACACAGTGGTACGGTAAAACAAGAGTTTATTATTTACAGGAGAGATCACCACAGTTGAGGAACTGTTTATTAATACTGCTTAAAACACAGTCTAATGTTTGGGCACATACTACCAAATATCATTTTAATATACACTACTAGTTAAAAAATGGTCAACTCAGATGTATGTTTTATGCTCACCAAGGCTACATTAATTTTTTTAAATGTAGTAAAAACAGTTAAAATATTATTGCAATTTGCAAAGTGTTCTCTATTTTAAAATGTAATTTATTCATGTAATACAAAGTTGAATTTTCAGCATCATCAGCGTCCTTCAGAAATTATTCTAATATGCTGGTTTGCTGCTTAGATTTTAATAACGGCTCTTTTTATTATCAACATTGAAAACCGTTTTGATACATTTCCATGATGCATGAACTTGAAACATTTCTTTCCAGGACCCTTTGATGAATAGAAAGTTTAAAAGAACAGAATTTATTTGAAATATTGGTTACACTTTGTTGTGAGGTGTCTCTGTTACAATGTAATCATACATTTAAGTACTGATTAATATTAATTAACTATATGTACTTACTATATGGTTACAGTTATGATTATGGTTTGACTTGACTTGCATTATGCATCATTTATTTTTATTATAACAGTACGTACATGCAATGTGTAGCAAGGCACCTTAAAATAAACTGTTACTTGATATTTTGTAACATTATAAATGAATTTACTGTCATTTCTGATTCATTTATTATATCTCTGCGTAATTAAGATTATATAAATAATAAAATATAATAATATAAAATATTTTTAAATCATACTTACTCCAAACATTTGAGTGGTGTTGTATATTTAGTTTGAAATATATAAATAATATAAATGTTTTTAAGATTGATTTAAATTATATTGTTATATATATTAAGTATACCTAAAATATTTAAATATATATATATATATATATAAATAATTGTCAGAATTTTACAGGTATTTTTAAAAGTAATTTGAAGCAATGCAGCATAAGCCTTTCAATTCAAATGTCAAATATATATTTTGTTTAAATCAAACACAGTCAGTCATGTGTGTCCAAACACTTTTCTGTGCAGCAGTTTAAGCATTAACTCTCCGTGTCTCCTCAGGCCTTCTACTGCGTCTCGTTTCTGCTTGTCATCATTTATGCCTGTGAGTCAGCACATGCATTTCAAGGATGGAGGGAAAAACCAGTCCAGGAAGCCTTCGAAACCCAGGTGAGCAGGGTTTCTTCGCATAAACACTGAATCTCCGTCACTGTTTTATAAATCGAATCAACATGACAGCAGCATGAATGTTTGCTGACGCAGCAGTTTGGCAAAGTCTGACACCTGTCAGGCTGTGCCACATTCCTCCCGCATTTATGTTGTCACATAAAACTATCTACTGTATGTTCAGTGCAATTCTTAGAAAAACCCCAGGGGTTGTTTCTACCTCACTGAACCCTTGAGGAAACTAAAATCACTCTTTTTCTGACCTAATGCAGTTAAGTCTTACTAAATAATTTATTAAACTCAAAAGCAGTTCAATCTGATCAGTGTAACTATCATTAAATCCAACGACGATTAAAAACATTACTTTGAATAAAAATAAATAAATAAATAAAGTTTTCTTCTGGGAGACACCTGTGTCATTTCTGATCAAAAATGACTGTATATACACAGTTAAAAAAAAATAAAGGGAACACTTAAACAACACAATGTAACTCCAAGTCAGTCACACTTCTGTGAAATCAAACTGCCCACTTAGGAAGCTGCACTGACTGACGATCATGTTCACCTGCTGTTGTGTGAATGGAACAGACCACAGGTGGAGATTATAGGCAAGACACCCCCAATAAAGGAGTGCTTCTGCAGGTGGTGACCACAGACCACTTCTCAGTTCCTCTGCTATCTGGCTGATGGTTTGGTGACTTCTGAATCCTGGCGGTGCTTTCACTCTAGTGATAGCATGAGACGGAGTCTACAACCCACACAAGTGGCTCAGGTAGTGCAGCTCGGGCCCTCATACCACCCTCATGGAGTCTGTTTCTGACCGTTTGAGCAGACACATGCACATTTGTGGCCAGCTGGAGGTCATTTTGCAGGGCTCTGGCAGGGCTCCTCCTGTTCCTTCTTGCACAAAGGTGGAGGTGGCGATCCTGCTGCTGGGTTGTTGCCCTCCTCCACGTCTCCTGATGTATTGGCCTGTCTCCTGGTAGCGCCTCCATGCTCTGGACACTACGCTGACAGACACAGCAAACCTTCTTGCCACAGCTTCCATGAGGGTGGTATGAGGGCCCGAGCTGCACTACCTGAGCCACTTGTGTGGGTTGTAGACTCCGTCTCATGCTACCACTAGAGTGAAAGCACCGCCAGGATTCAGAAGTCACCAAACCATCAGCCAGAAAGCATAGGAACTGAGAAGTGGTCTGTGGTCACCACCTGCAGAAGCCCTCCTTTATTGGGGGTGTCTTGCCTATAAACTCCACCTGTTGTCTCTTCCATTCACACAACAGCAGGTGAACATGATCGTCAGTCAGTGTTGCTTCCTAAGTGGGCAGTTTGATTTCACAGAAGTGTGACTGACTTTGAGTTACATTGTGTTGATTAAGTGTTCCCTTTATTTTTTTGAGCAGTGTATTTATAAATGTATATATGACTTATTTGAGCTAGTTTCCAACATTTCTAATTTTTGTTTAATTTGAAGTAACTAAAGTAAAACTGAATAAATAAACAAAAAAAATGTTAAATAAAGTGCTAATAGAAAAATCTCATGCAAAATATGAACAAAACTAGCAATGGTACCTGTAGAAGCCCATTTCTGCCGTTGAATAAAAAAATAAAAGTTATTGCGACTTCTCACAATTCTGACTTTTTTTCTTAATATATATATATGTATATATACATGCATGCATTTTTTCCCCTACTTCTATTGTACTAATGTTTGTTGCATTCATTCGGTTAACACAGTTATCACACAGGAGGAGGAGGTTTTGTCTGGTCTATGTCATTGCGTGGTGAGTAGTTTCCGTTAGCTTTCTCATAAATGCATTTAAATACGATTTATGTAAAACTGTAAATATAATAAAGTAATGCTTTGTGGTCATTTTTACTGCAGTGCTTCTGTAATGATCTGTGTGTGTACATATCATTGCTTTAGGCTTGTACCAATAATTGGATACTGCATCTACATTCGTACCGTCCAGTATATGGCGACGCTGAACACCGCCTGCACAGAATCCACCGCCAGGTTCTGCAACAGGTCAGAAAGAGCGTTCTCTCTGTCTGTCAGCGTCTGGACGCACATTTCTGTGTCATTTTACGTCATTCTTGTGCGATTTCTTTTACAGCTGCTTTGTCTTCCTGCATCTCACAAATGACTCCTGCATAACAATGGTAAGAAATTATTAAAGGCACCATCAAACAAGTTCAGCTAAACCACATCTGAAGCTGTTCCCATCATGCTGTCTTTTGCCCAACAGGATCCAGATCATGCAGAGTTCATTCGAATATTCACATTGAGCAGTGTGTTAACGGTCATCACCGTCTGCACAGTGAGTGCACACAAGTTTACGAATAGTGCTAATCACAAATCACATCATATCAGTGTGACTTAGCATGTTTAGTTTATTGCCTTTAAAATAAATGACAGTCAGACTTTTTAAGTGTTCAAAGACTTTTTTTTAACACATCTTTTATCCTGTAGGCGATGTACTGTAAGTTAGAGAGCTCTTATAGGCGCTATAAGAACACCAGCATGATCACAATGACACAGAGAAATCAAAGTGGGATTTGGTCTTCGGCTCGCTATATGATCCTTGTTATCATTTTCTGCTGGGCACCAGGTCAGTACAATAACACACACATATACGTCTATACTTATTTACCTTAAAGGTTGTAATAATTTTATTTAACTAAATGATATGTTTCATTTTTTTCAGCTCTGCTTCTCATCTGTCTGTCTTTCTCACAACATAGGATAGATAGTCTCTTCCCTCTCTATGTCATACAGGTAAAGCATGTTTTCTAAAGCAGAACATACAGCGATGGCCAAAAATATTGGCACCTTTGCAGTTCTGTCAGAAAATGTGACCCTCCTCTCAGAAAACTGTTGTCACATGGTTTTTTTGTTGTTGTTGTTTGCATTGGAGCAAAGTCAAATCTGATATAATTCCACACCCCAAAAATATACGGCACAAAATTATTGGCACCCTTAACTTAATATTTGGTAGCACCACCTGAAATCAATCGCTTCCTGTAACCATGAATGGGTTTCTTATAACTCTCTACTGGAATTTTGGACCAGTCTTCTTGTGCAAACTGCTCCAGGTCATCCAGAATTGAAGGATGTCTTCTCCCGTCTCCACAGGTGTTCTATGGGATTCTGATATGGACTCATTGCTAGCCATTTCAGAACCCTCACTGAATGTTCAGTGTGACACTCTGCCAAGGTTGAGTCAACTTTTCTCCATTTTAACCGGTTGCAAGTGTGATTACTATAGTGCCCACGCCTTTTACATACCACAGGTTTATCTCAATACAAATTACAGGAGCATCACATGCTTAAAAAGCAATTATTTCTTACAGTTTTGACAAGGTGCCAATCATTTTGTCCAGTCAGTTTTTGAGTTCTGTGTAAAATATTCTCAAGTTTGACTTTTTTTTCGTCGTCGTCGTCGTCGTTGTTGTTGTAGTGCAAACAAAAACAATAAGCATATGAATGCCAAAACATTTGCAAATGCGCATTCGTAGTCTTGCGTTTTCTGACATTGCAGGGGTGCTAATATTTTTGGCCATGACTGTATGTTAAATAGTAATCGATTATTCAGTATTTATGGAGGATTATACATTTGTAGAGTAGATTTTCAATTGACTCTTTCTGCTGTCTTTATCAATGAATCAATGAATTGTCCGCTCAACCAATTTGTTTAACAAACGCTGATTCATTCAGGATCTAAAAGAGTGGCTATCTGTATACGTCACTAAATTGTTCACTGAACCAATTTGTTCAAAAACACTGACTGGTAAATGATCGGAAAAAAAAGTCGCTTCCTTTATGAGTAAGTAATGTAATTGTTTAGTCAACTGATTCATTTATAAATACTAATTCGGGAATGAAACAAGTGACTGCATGAGTGAGTCACAGAATTATTCAGTCATTCAAAAATGCAGATTCATTCGGGAACTAAACATGTGACGTGAGTCATTGAATAATTAACTCAACTGGTTAGTTACAAACAGCTGCGCCTTTGAGGAACAGAACGGGCTTGCTGAATTCGTAACCACATAACTCTTACTATTATGGTATAATGATATTCTCAATAAAAGTAGTAGTTTGGAAGGATGCAGTTCTGAATTCAGCCATTGTCTGCATGAGTGAGTTATTCAATCATTCGCTCAGATGAAGCGACGGGTTTCCACCCAAAGTTGTGAATTTAACTTATGCACGTTGAAATAAGCACAGTTTCCATCCAATGAGCCAAAGAGAACAAAATCACCTCCTGGTAAACTGGCACTGTACATATCAAACTCTGTTTTCATAGAGTAACACTGCTGACAATAGTGTAACAGAATTGACTGTTTTATTACATTTTTTCCCAAAACTCCTGACACTAATGAAAAGGTGATTTTAAAAGAGCTTTAAATAAGCCAATGTGAGATCAGTCATACATTCTGTTTTCCTTTTGTGATATTGTGGTAACAGAGTTGACGTTCTACAAACTAAGTGTTAGATGCTTTTAGATTCAAATACTTTCTCAGAGAGAGCAGATATATATTATCAGATCTTATTTCCTGTAACTTACAGAGAATATTCCACCAGTTTAAAGGCAACATATGGTTTGGTAACAGAGTTGATGCAAGATTTATGGACACACATTTTTATAAGATATATAAAAATGAAATATATTGTAATGTTTATATATACATTCTGAAATGAAAAATGGGACTGAATTTGTTACCAAGCAAAAAAAAAAAAACCCCAAATCATATTATGTCAAATATATAGCGGTGACTCAATATAATCTTCTTGTTTGTGGAGTTTGAGATTCACACTCTATTTCCTCCCATGTGCTGCTGTACAGGCGCTGTCCGTGTCACTCCAGGGCTTTCTAAACAGTATCGTGTACGCATGGAGACGACGCAATTTCAGAGAAGCCGTGCTCGGGGAACGTCTGCCTCTCATGGCCTATTCCAGCAGAGCCTTCTTTGACCAATCGTTAAACGAGCCATCATGAAATCACAGAAACCATGTACATATTACGTCTTACTTTACAAATACGTTTTTTATTTATTTTTTTATGTATATATGTTTGTGAGAAACATTAATAGGAAATGTTATATATTTTGCTGCCTGCGGAACAGTAGTATACTTGAAATGCATAAAACAATAACGGAGTCTCAAAAAAGACAAATCAAAAGTTGATTATTTTCGGACCATACTTTACCTTAAATACGTAAAATTTACAGTGAAAAGACGGCAGCTGTGGTTGCTGGAATTCGACCGTAAAAACAGTAACAGCATTTCAGGTTTTGCGGTTTTAAGTTAAATTTACAGTTAAATACCGTCATTTTATTTGGCTGGTCTGATGGTAATATACCAATCTATTAAAAGTATTGATATCCGTTTTGTAGCTTTGAAATACACTGATAAGCACCAAATGCAGCAGGTGATGATTAAGTCACATGACGAACGAAAGCCAATCACAAGCAGCTTTACGTATGAACATACATACAACAGGTGCTCAGTATTATTCACACAAACATGGTGAGACTCAATCTGAAATATGCAATAAACAATCATTTAACTACATTATATGTAACATACAAGAAATTTACACTTATCTGTTTAACAGGTTTCCACCGTAGCATTTTCACAGTTTTTTACTGTTGTATTTTTAACAGTGATATATAGTATATCACTATCACTACTGATATATAGTAACTGTATATTTGATGTAAATTATGTTCATCTGCTGTTTTGTTCAATAAATGTCTGTGTACAGTCATTAGCCAGTTCGTGTAGTTCTTGACTGAACAATTTTCAATCTTCGAACAATCTTCGTCTCTTACGTCACGATGACAAAGCAAAGTATGCCACAGAGCCGGGCTAGTAAAATGTTTCCTAAATGTTTCTTCAGTACAGAACTGGATGATCATGTCACATGGACAGCATGAACGTTCCTGTGGTTTCAGGTTGCACACAATCAGATCCCAAACTGAAAGAATAATGAATAAAATCAAGATTTATTTCAGTTGTGGTAGATTAGCCATTATGTTTATTGAAGTATTACAAGGGCGGTGAAATTGTGACGAGTGGAAAACATCACGTGGAATATTACATAATTATTCGTGTTAAGTCATTCAAAATTGCATCATAAAAAATCGCCTCAGGCTCTTTTTTAGTGTTAATTGCTAAATAAACTGTTGAATGGAAAGGTAGAACCAAAGCTTCTCATTTAGATCATTTTTACAAATAAAATTCTTTGCGTCCGTTCTAGATTTTATTTGGCAGCCATGGTTGGTAATAAATGCATGAAAACAATGTTTATCAAGCAAAGTACAGTTCAAAATACAGTTTTAACAAGCCTTTGAGCGAGCCGTTCGGTGTCTATTGTTGAAAAAAATGAAAAATTAGTTTCGGTGATCATTTGATCACAAAAACTAGGATGCACATAAAACATATTACATGAGATCAGATCTGGGATTTCCCTTTAGCATCTTCCTGACTCGAATATTGAAACTGACCTATTTTACAGAGCTGACCTATTTTAATTGACCTGATTTCTGGATTTTATTAAAGGAATATGCTCAAATGAGTAAAGTGTAGCATTTTAACCGTAGCATCTTTCTGATATATTAATTTACAGCAGCAAATGTATCTAATCAGTAAAACTGGACTAATGCTTATCTGTAAATCACTGAACTTCAATTGACTGTTCCTGTAATAAATACTGGACACATGCATCTGTTAATGATCACAAACCATCGAAACACAATCTATGCATTAAGGGTTTCATGTTTATTTATGTTTGTTTTTACTGTCTATCCTGTCATTCTGACCAATATACACTACTGCAGCAAAAACAGTATAATGTGCATGTGTAACAGGGCTCAATGAGGCAAATGCACATTTACTGAATTTAAAATATAACTTCACGTGACAATCTATGAATGGTCAAGATGACACAAACACAGAGAACTTAAGAATAAAGCACATGAACCAAACCAAAGAGCATGAGGAAATATGGCAGAGAGAACCAGACGAGGAGAAAAAAGGGCATGAGATTTCTGTACAGTTTGGTTTATGACATGGTTATGACTACAGTCATAATATGGTCATAAAAAAAGTCCTTTGGCTGCACACTGATGTCAGGCAAAATCATTTATGTGGGCGGTTTCACATGCATCTGGGAAATAAAGAAAGAAAAATGTTTGAAGGAATTACTATTATTTCCCAGTTACCTGATTATTCTTAAAATGAGCATTTTACATTAAACAAATCAACAATAATAATATATATATAAAATTTAGTTAGTTTGATTTATTTATTTATTTTTACAAAAAACTTTGATTTTATTAAGATATTGATATTTGATTTCACACACACACACACACACACACACATATATATATATATAAACATATTGTGTCTCCTAAAATCAATTACTGGCCAATCAAGACAGTGTTCGAGCTACTATTAAAGTTTTTAAAAATTATTTGATTAAAATATATATATATATATAATGTTTAAATTTGTTGTGTAATTTTTTTAGTAGTAAAAAAAATCTGATTAAAATAAATTAAAAATAAAAAAATACATTATATATTATTGTATATATAGTTGTTTTTTTACAAAAAAATGTTGATGATATTAAGATATTGATATTTGATTTTATATATATATATATATATATATATATATATTTATTTATTTATTTATTTATTGTGTATCCTAAAATCTAT
>JAUMHG010000019.1:3015267-3027825 GCA_032359395.1 Enteromius anoplus
TTTCGTTATTGTAAAGCAAAACAACAACAGTTTACTATGCTTGAATATTTCAGTCATGCAACTAAGATTTTTTAAAATATATTTTTAGAATAAAATACAAAATATTTCATTTATATTTTATATAAATATTTTTTTTCTTTTGAGTTTTGAAAAAAATAAAATTTTTACCGTATGATAAAGAACTTTAGAATAATCGAGTGAATCTGAATATGAATGCTGTTCAGTGAAAATGCCTTGGGATTTCTAAAGGCTAAGCAATGGGAATGTCTAGTGTAAATATTTAACTGATGTCATTTAGTAAATGCTTACCAAATAAACTGTGATACATTGAAAACACATTGCAAGTTCCACTGAAGCACACTGAGATCTCGGAAAGAAAACCTCATAACAACAAATATATAAATATTTAATTTATGCAAATTACATGTTTTCATTTCACTTTTAATTTTTTTAAATATAACATATAATAATAAAATGCCTTAAAGCAAATTCTAATTCCTTATTTCTTTAATTTATTTCCACCAAAGCATGTTGAGATCTTGTGAAGTGTCTTCCTCTAGAGAATGGATTCTCGGACTATAACGGTCAAGTAGTGATATGGATTTTTCAATGTTGCCAATATCTAGAGATCTTTTCCCACTGATTCCAACCCACAGCTTACATTTGCAAAACCATTGCATTTCCGTGCCACCTTACTTGACCCCTGGGGGTCTGTGAAGCTACTGCATTGAGTCTATTGAGAAGATGCACATAACATATACAATGCAAACATTTTAAAATGATCTAACAGAACAATTATTGAATGCAATAAATGTTAGTTAATAAGTTAACATAAAGTGCTCTAAAAATAATACCTGTCTTTGATAATAAGCAACATTTCTGCATTATAAATCCTGCATTAGACAACAGAAATCACGCACCGTGTCCTCAGCAATGTCGCTGGCATCATGCCTGCCGCTGGCCGTGCCCTGCTGGCCCAGTTCAGAGATATCTCGGGCAAGACAGCGGAGTTTCTCGCTCTGCATTGAAGAGGACTCACTCTTCACGGCAGAAACACGCATGCGCTCAGGGGCCCCGTTCCAATTTTCTGTTAGATAAAGATATTCACTGGTTAATTTTGATGTCTAATAGTGTCCTATTTTATGGCATTTTTCTCTTATGTCTGTTTCTTTGTGTGTGCTTTGACAATGCATGCCCAACTACCCTGCCAATAAATTGCTTCAAATTGAAATGGAACTGAGAGAGAGTGAGTGAAAGAGAGACAGAGAGAGAGAGAGAGAGAGAGAGAGAGAGAGAAAGAACGAACGCAACCATTTAGAAGTAGAGGCTAAAAACCCTTCAGCACCGAGGACAGCGACATAATTGAAGGCTGTACGTCAATATTAAATTGTAAAACTGACTCTTACACCTTCCTCTAATCTTTTTTTTTTTTTGAATATTCTCACACCTGACTAAAGCGTCACTTAAATATGCCTCATGCCTTCAGGTAAACAAACACAGGGATTCATGACTCTTAGAGAAAGCTATAAGCGCATTTACGCCATCTGACCAAACCATGCATTAAACCACAGTCTATTTGTGCATTTATTTCCCAGTGTTTTCGTATCAAAACACAGTTTCCATTCTGTCGCCAGTGTCAAAAAAGCAAATAAAGATTATAAAGTGTATTTGATTGGTATGAGAAAACAACACATGGCGTCAGATTGCGCTTGAAATAGCTCCAGCTTATTGCCCCAGCCAATTATACAAACCCCCTCCGACACACTGAGCCCTCTCATTGTTTTTCAAAGCAAAGGATGAATTTCAACACAATTAGTTGCAACGTTAACGATTGTTAAAGTGTGAGAGGCAAATAATGGCGTAAGCCTCGTTTCAATTAACATCAACGACCAGTTTGGTGCAACTCAAATGTTCAGTTTCCACCACATCAGACTAATTGACTATAAATGCATGAGTACATGAAATAACATGCATGCTTTTGCAACAGTTGAATATCAAACGATAAACAAACAAGCCAATTTATTCAAGGGCCAATTGCACAGACATACAGCAAAGGCATATCCCCCTTTGGCTCAGGGAATCCAATGCACTCGCGCACAAACAACAGCGTCAACAAACAAGGTCCACCGGAGTGCTAGGACTGGTACTCACCCGTGGCAGAGGGCGACCTGTTCAGTGCCATGTTCATGTTCCCGGTGATATGGTGGACAATCCGCTCGCGGCCCCGCGCAGCTTAACGCGCTCGTGCTGCTCCCGTTAATTCTGTGGAGCGCTCGAGACGCTCAAACTTCCAGCGCGCGTGCACCGAGAGAACAGTGACAGCCGACACAACCCCCCATCCCCCTCACACACACACACACACACACACACACAAACAGAAGGTATCTCTCAGAAACAGACGCTAAATGCATGTCTAATTATTACGAACTAACCGTGGGAAATATTTAAAAACACACAAATATAATTATAATATGGTTTATGATCAAGCATTATATTATAAATCAATCACTAGATTATAACGGAATGCAAATACTCTCATCATTTAGGCTGTTCACCCTCATGTTGTTCAGAATCAGAGTTTCAATCACTTTTCAAAAGATTCATTTGGATCCGTTCACTGATTCACTCAGTGACTCTTTCAGCAGGTCAAGCGCCTTGAGAGGCAATGGGTCATTCACACAACCGATTCGTTAAACATACTGCGTTAACCAGCTCTCATAGTCGCTTATTAAATGTGTAAATATAAAAAGGGGCGTAAATAGTGGTTTCTTCTCAGTCGGCCAGAAAATGAATCATTCATGCGGTTCGTTTATGAACAAGATGACTCCTTTGATTGATTTAGTTAGTTCGAGATATGCTCCACTCAAAGAAGCGCCGAGACCAAATTCCTGTTACTTTATAGACATAACACCTATATTTAATAAATCATTTACAGTACATCTTGACCAGGGGCATAGCACCAAACTCTGAGCCCTATGCACAAGCACTGGCCATGGGCCTCCTTAAGCTCAAGGTTCACAATAACCTAGACACCATTTAATACATCAACCAACTGATGCATTTACCCAAAATATTAGCATTTACATTAGTTAACAACATTTAGTCCCACTTTTCACCCAACTACGACCTTGACTGCTGATAATGAATATTCCGTATGTGGGCAATACATCCGTCATCTTGATATCTCCTTTTGACCCGTTATTGCATTATTAAAATATTTATTGGTATTTAAATCACTTGACTTTTTATCTGACAGCTCATAAGGCTCTGTGGCAAAGGCAGCATATTTGAATTTTGCATGTGCAAATATTATTTGAATGGTGTAGGAATACAGAATATAGCGTCTGGACAATTTTTTATGACACATACTGTATAGTTCTTTATTGCCTTGGCAACCCTGGAAAAGTCGAAAATTCAATAGATTGTATTTATGGAAAAATATTAGGAGAGTAAATGATAGAACAAGTCTAATTTATGGTAAACTATTGTCCAAACTCATTTGCAGCCTATTGTCGGTTTGAATAAACCTGTGGTTATTTTGCTCTGTTTAATAGCACACTGACATTTTTTTGGCTCATGTCTTCAGAGAACTGAACCTGCAGTTATGTGTTGGACCTGCAGCTCAGAGACTAAACCATTGCACGACCACTACCTTACCGGCCTGAGCACACTCACATTCATCAGTCAGTTCATTAAGAGAGAACATTAAATGGTTATAAATAAGAAAACTGAAGCAATCATTTTGCCAGCAATTTGATCACTAATAGTGTATTAAACCCCATCAGAGAATGCACAGACTATATCCATGCACTTTCATAATTACCTTCAAAACACATCATAATAATGCAGTGACTCACTGGGTTTAATAAACGTACTTTCCAACATGAATGTATGGTTATTATGAAGGTCATAGCAGGTGGAACTGAGATTAATCCGTTTGTGCTCATAACAAATTATTCACTTTATCAGTTACCCGAAGCATTTTATTCAAACATTATTTAAACCCTGTTGCATAAATAAAATTACGACAGAACCACAGATACGTAATGCATGTTCATGATATTACTCGACATTTCATGAGGCTGACAAGTATTTAATGTGTGAATTGTATACTTCAACACCCTTGTCAACTAATTGACTGATCAGTATTCTTCTTGCACATGAACCCTCTCACACAAATGAGTTCAAGTGTCCAGAGCACCACAGAGTGGCACAAGTCGAGTCCTTGTTTAGCCTTGTTCTTTATTGTAATAAACACCCATAAACTACAACCACACATAATAGTTGTGCATGATCACGAATACATTTGCATAGACAGGTTGTTTAGTGGCAAAATGGCAAAGCAGTAATCAGAAATGACTTGTGATGTGTCTTAATGGTTTATACGTTGAAATACAAAACAGAAATGTATGATAAAGTGCTCATTTATCCACTGAGCCACACACCGGCTGTAGATGCATATATGAAAGTGTATTGTTATTTTATCAGGTGCTTTTCAGTTGCTCGGACAGGCATGTGACATGCAGTCGCAACCGGTGACGGCGAGGACTTGGTGGTGTGTTAGTGTGCCATTAGCGCAGCGCAGGGGAACATTCATGGGCACCGTGCCTGTAGCTGAGCAACACACACACTCGCTCTCGACCTTGTGCTTGTCCAGGGAGTACATAGACTTGCTGCCACAGTTTCCCTGTGAGTAAGAGAAAAAGATAGATAAAATGTGCATAGCTTCACGCTGTAGTTGCAAAAAAAAAAAGATTAAAATGCCTCGACTTGCCTCGCAGTACGTGAGTTCTATCTTTTCTTCGGATTGGCAGTCATCCATTCTAATGTAATTCAGCAAACCCACAGTCCTCCTGCACTCTGGCTCAGTACCTAAACAGACATATGTGCAGATCAGTAGGATGAAGTCAGGCCGCTTGGTTTCCGGGAGAAATGCAGTATTTTATTTATTTATTCATTTTTAGAAATATTGTGATTAAAAAAAGAAAATAATTGACTATTTTTGATATGCAAAAATTGGCCACCACAACAACATCTAAAAATAAATAAATAATAAAATAAATATTATTCTTGCAATATTAAATTTTTTGACATTTAATTTTTATCTAAAACTGTGTGGAGCGTCTGATTTGTATTTACCCAACTCTACCTAAATCTAGGAAGTCAAAGTAAGAGATGAAATAAAGTTTGCATGAGATGCTGAAAAACGCAGCTCACCAGTAGATGAACACCGAGCTCCACTCTTAAATACCTGTGCATATATTTATTCATTTAAGTGGCAGACTTGTGATTTGATAATCTCAGTAATCCATATCACACAATCGTGCAGCCATAGGACGTTTATAACCTAAGCAGGACGTATAAATGATGGTTTTGGTGGTTGTTCTTACACATCTCACAGCAGGTGTTTCCAATCTGGCTTATTTTACCCTGTGGATCAAGAATACATTGTTTCACTTATTATTATGCAAAACAATACAAGTGGTTTATTAAAAGTAGAATATGTTCCTGTAGTGGTGTTTAGGGTTTGGTCGATTTAGGATTAGGGTTTGGCATGCAATCATTTGATAGCAGTCTTATTCTAGGATTAGGAAAGTAAAGTGTGTTTGTGTGTGTGTGTGTGTGTACCCCATGTTCTAGGCAGCGTTTGCGGTCAAACGGAGGACATGTTGTCACAAGCGTCTCCAGCACCAGTTCTTCATTCTTATTCACACTGCACGTGTGCTTAGTGCAGCCATCTGTACGTGTTGCATTTGCCTAAAAACACACATATGTACAGATGTATGGAAATCAATAGAACACCTGGAGCATTTAAAGCAGGGGTCCCAAACCACTGGCTCATGGCAGAAGATATTTCATATGACTCCTCAAGCATTGAACGTTGATTCTTAAATTTAGCTTGCATTTTTTTTTTTTTTCTGTAGTTTTCTTTAATGATTGATAGGTAATCTGGCTGCATTTATTTGATTAAAAATGCAGTAAAATTTTAAAATATTATTGCACTTTAAAATAACTATTTTCTATTCGAATGTACATATTTCATTCCTGTGATTCAAAGCAGAATTTTTTTGCATTGTTACTCCAGTGTCACATGATCCTTCAGAAACAGCATAATACTAATACTGACTATTCTGGCTACCATGACATTGACTTGTGACTTCTGCACATATTTATTACTTTCAGAGTGACCAGCTGTCCGTCAGGTCGTTGAATGCTACATTCAGTTGCTACACAACGTCCGCAGCAAGCATTAGGGATCGGCTCCAGCGTGTATCCCTACAAGACAAAGCACACATGTGACTGTACTCATATATACATATATATAGAGAGAGAGAGAGAGAGAGAGAGAGAGAGAGAGAGAGAGAGAGCGGACAGTCCTTTTAGAGGCTGTTTCCATAGAAATATCATCATTTACTTATCCTCACATCATATTTAATGACTGTCTTTTCTTATTCAAAAGGCGCTTGAGAAGCGTTTGTCTTTTTGGACGTCAAAACCTGACACATCTAAGTGCACAGTTCCAACATGAAAATGTAACTGAAATCGAAGAGCTGCTTTTTAAAAGTTATGCTTCTATTATTGCATTGCGAAAGCAGCTCTGAGGTTTTCAACACATCTGCTTTTGTGCTCTGTGGAGCAAAGAAAGTCATGTGGGTGAACGACATGAGGGTGAGTAAATGATGGGAGAATTGTCATTTTTTTGTGGGGGGTGAACAACCCCTTTTATAATCTTCAGAGTGAGGGTTTTACCTCCGAGCAGGGGGAACAGCTCATTTTTCTGCAAGAGAGCCGATAACTCCTCTTATCTCTCACACACTCGCAGTGTGTGCACACATCCACCATCATTCGCTCTCCAGCCTGCTCACACACACACAGAGCAAGACACCCCAAGTCAATCTGTTATGCACCAAGACATCTGCACACGACACATTGGTATTCTGTATGTTAACTCTACGTCTTTACCGCAATAACAGTTTGATTCAGCACGCAGACATCCATTGGAACTGCAGAAAGAAAAAAAAAGCATTAATGTCTAAGGAAGGATGACAGAGAGCAGCCCTGAAAAAACTGTGCAGGGTCCAAAATGAACACTTCAAACACCAAATGGGATTTGGCGAGTATGAAAACATTTAATAGTTTTACTAATATAAAAAAAAAACATCAGCTTTAGTCAGAATAGTTTTTTTTTAATTAATGGACATTTAGACTTCTTTTAGGATATTGTATTTTTTTTTTTTACTGAAATCTCTTTTTTTTTGCCACAAATATGCATGAAAACGGCATTGTTATATTTTAATAAATATGAAAATATGACTTAAATATTAAAAATAGTAAAATAAAAATACTGTTAATATGAAACTGTAAATAAAAAAACATTATTGTAAAATTTGGTTTCATTGCAGGACCTGTTTTTTTTTATTTCCTGAAGCACATTAAAAATAATGGCTTGGCAAATGCTATGTTTAAATAATGTGTTCTTCTGGCATTCAAAATAAATAAAAAAAATCTCTGCGGTGCTAAATTTTATATTAAATTATATTAAATTTTATATGTTATATTATAATAGTGCAAATACCAGTAATTCGACGAGCGCAAACATTAGTACAACACATTGAGTGATTCAATTGAATCCTCTCCTTGCACATCTTTCGTAAAAAACCTGGCAGTATTTTAGTAGAATTACTGGCTATAACATTGTTTTTTAGTGAAACAGCTATGGAAATATAACATGATTCCTTGCCAGCAATACTCTGTGTTTTCCGACAACTGGAAGTGGGCAGGATCATGCAGATTAAAGGTGCAGTATGTAATATTTCCAGCTAGTGGTTGAAACGGGTACTGCAATTCTAGACCAGAATCTGCCACAAAACATGCTTTTCAGAGTAGAATTACTGGCTATAGCATTTTTTTTTTTTACAGTAATAATTATGTAAACATAACATGGCTTAAGAAGAGTCAAAAACATACATACAGCTCCTTTAAGTTAACTTTTTTGTGTAAGTTGCGTGTGTGAGACTGTACCACAGTGGCAGGTCGGGCAGCAGTTGTCTGCTGTATTGCACTGGAGCTCTGTGCCCAGTGGACAGGTTGGCGTGTCCATGAGGTGGCAGGATACGTTGGTATGCTGGATAAACACTTCCTCGTTGACCTGAACACATGCGCTCCACACACATTTGTCCTGCGGAGATATCCACTGCTCTCCCACCTGCACACATGTGAAGTTAAAGAGGCGTGTAAGTAAAGAGCATTCAAACACAGACAGAGAGTAGGAGGCAAAAGACACTAAATACTCGCCTGTCTCAAACGTCCTCCTTCCACGCAGCTGGATTTACGGCAGTGACCGCAGCACTCGCTCTCCGAGTGAGAGTATGTGGTTCCCTGCACACACAAAATCAATGTGTACTCATAAACGGCCCTTTTCATTTAGCTATAAATGTCCACGGGCTTACTGTGCATGATTCATCACTGCCTGTTATTGTAAGAGAAAACATATATGCGCCTTTCATTAAAATGGAATGGCTTTTCTTCACTTTTAAATGGTTTCCTCTTGTTTATATAACAAAGGGGGACAACAAATTATATTAGATCTTTCAATTTTCTGAGAAAATACTGTTGTAATATTTTTCAAACAGGAAGGACGTACCAGAGGACAGATCTGGTTGCAGACGGGGTCCACACACTGAGCGATGTGCAGGCCGGTCTGTCTGTCTGCTTGCTCCGTGCAGGTGCAGGTTTTACACTTCTCCTCCCACCTGCTGCCCACCTGGTAGACCACGGCATCCACCACACACACCTGCACGTATAAATAGTCGATTACATGCTGATTGCAAAGTACACTCATCAGGGCATGGAGCTGCAAGGTCAAGTGAATAACACATGCGCAGCCAGAGCGCAGAAGCGTGCCAACCTTATCAGGCGTGCAGGTGACCTCTATGCAGTCGCAGTCATTGGTGGTGGTCTTCGTGATGTAACCCGGGGGGCAGGTGCGGGAGATGTTTTGACAGTCGCACACACATTCGTATGAATCACAGCACTCTGACGGCGTGACCAACAGCTTCTTGTATGAAGGGCAGGATGGTTTTGTTGTCACAGGACACTGATCCTTTCTGCAAACTGAAAGAGGGCGATGGAAAAGATTGATGTGATTGAAAACCATCATTGTGAAACGAATGAGTGTGTGTGTGTGCGCGGTTGTGCGTGCGCGCTATTACCACACTGGTAAACTGGCAGGCAATCCCTGGGGTTTGTGAGGACGACACTGAGCCCATGGGTGCAGGGAGGGGGATCTGACTGCTTACAGTTCGGGTCACACACTACAGACACACACAGTAGATTAACAACACTATACTGTGGTAGAGCCATCAGGTGCATCATATCTGTAAGTATGGGTAATAAAAGCATCACATATCTAAGGCCCAATGATTTTCATGACTAGTGTCTGTGAATATATAATGTATGACTTTTTGTGCTTTAATAAAGTCATACATCATAAAATCAATTTATTACACGTTTTTTGATTAATAAATAAAAAAAGATTTAAAAGAATCTAGAAAAATCTGAATCCACAGAATTTGGGAAAACATAATGTTTCTATAGGACCCTAAAAATGATATTTTTGTATATTATATATATATACTGTATATACAGTACTGTGCAGAAGTGCCACTAGTATTTATGCCACTAGTATTTTCACCAACAAAAATCATCTTGAAGACGTTGGCACAGTTCTTCTGGATTGAGTCTGTCTCAGTTCTTCATGCGATTCCAGACAGACTGGATGATGATCAGATCAGTTCTCTGTGTGGAGCACTGGCTGTTGCAATTAATGCATTATTACAATTAATGACAAAAATAATATGAATAAAAATAATAAATAACTTATATTTCCAACTGACACGCTACCACAAAAGATAGAAATAACCCACTTAAAACCAGTTTTTGTTGGTGAAAATACTTTTGCACAGTACTTTGTATATCAGATCAATTAATTAATTAAAATATGTAAGTAGAATGTACATTATGGATACGTTTAAAGTATAAATGTACATTATTTTTTGTATTTTCTGTTAGATGTGTATTCTCAGCTCACCACACTCATATTCAGGGCAGCACTTAGATCCCGTCTTCTCCCGAAGAACCTCACATTGTCCACACTCTGGGGCTGTAGCACAGAAACAGTTGCCATGACAACACACACTGAGAAACCACTTCAAGAAATGGGGCTGTTAATCGTGTAGTGCACGAGAGCGATAGTGAGGGAGAATCTATACGCATCGTGTCTTTACCTTTAGCATTGGTGCAGGGTAACACTGTGCAGGTAATGCGCTGCTGATCCAGACACATACACAGAAGACAGGGGTTTTCCTCAGGATTCCAGCTTTCCATAAACTGAAACACACACACACACCGGGATCATGAGACTGAAAGAGGCTTATTGGTTTTATGAAGCGGTGGTAATAGCAATATTATAAAGACGTGAGGGTCAATAAATGGTAAATCCATTGTACCTTGTGTGTTTTCCCATGTATGTCCACACACTGGCTGCAGGTCTCTTTGCTTACACATTTATCTCCCATTAACACGGACCCTTCAGGGCAGAAACAGCCCTCTGTGGGAGAGTTTAAGCACACTGATCCATTGCCCTTCATTAAACCATCACCCCTCATGTCACCCGGACTGAACTGGGTCTGCCCGCACTGCTCCAGACACCCGGTTCGACACGCAGCATATTCCATCGAGTCTGAGCATGACATGGCTACACACAGAAAATACAATTGTAAATACAAGTATTTTATATTCAAGTAGAACCCAAAATGATTCATGGCATAAAATACTATTCACAACATATTGAATTGTGTTAATGCAACATTTTCCAGTCAAAAACAAGAATATACTGTAACAAAACAGTGGAGTAAGTTCTTACATTTTCATGAAACCATTTTCTTGTCTAGAATAATTTAAAAGGGCATAACTTTTAAATTATTATCTCAAAATGTAATTATTAAAAAAAACTTTACCTTTTGTTGTTTCAAACACAATTTTTTATTTTTTTTATTTTAAAGGATTATTTTATCTTAACAGTTTTATTAATTGTTTATTAGTTTTTGTATTTATTTGTTAAATATATATATATATATATATATATTATAATTTTATAATTATTATTTATTTTTTTATCTAAAGAGAAGTGTTACTGTTAAGTAAAATTAAACCCTTAAATTTACTAACCTAAAATTACTGAAACTAAAACAGAGATAAAAAAATGAATAATTAAAATTTTTAAAAATAATATTTACAAAAATCAGTTAATTACATTAAAAATCGATATAAATAAAGATAAAAAAATTCTTAATAAATATTATATTGTAGTATAGAAATAATAATATTTTTAACAGAGTTGAAAAATATCAGTGAATAATGACAAAAAAAAATAATCATCAAAATCTATGGTATATCTTTAGAATGCTATTTTTGCAACTCTTGTATTTTATTGTACTTTTTGAAGTTTGGTCACTATGAACTGCTGATGGATGCCAAGATCTGTGTAAATATGTCTCTTTTTCTGTCTGTGGCTGCTATTTCTTAATACCATCCACTGTGTGCTTCCACTTGAACTTTATTTCAAGCTTCAGACTGTCATTACAGCACACAGATCTGTAGTAACTCCTGTTTGTTCTTTCTCAGGCACTTTCTCATCTCACTGAGATGAGACTCACTTCATGACTCATTAAACACAGAAGACTCACGGCAGAGGGTCGGCGTCCTCCAGTCCACACACACTCCCTGCTGACGGCACATGCTGCTGTACGCCGAAACAAGGTCACACACCGCATTAGGCTGGCAGGCCACGGTCCGGCAGATCTGCTCATAGTCCTGAGGAGGGACCAGCGTGTGACAGCGGCTAAACACCTCAGACTTCAACACATCACAGCCCTTCGCCACGCCCACGGCACACGACTGAATCTCCTGATGCCTGACGCACTCGCCCAGAGCCCAGCCCTTCAGATACACGTCAGGGTCTGTGGTCACACGGCCGTCAGATAACACCAGACCCGTCTGATCATCAGAGCAGGAACCTGAGAGAAACACGGGCAAGTAATGGTCAATACACAAACATACGTTATTGGTGGATGGGGAAAATTGAATGCAAAGTCAGGAAAGAATAAGAAATGGCTCTATTTTGTTTCAGGTGTTGCGTAAAACACCGCCTAGGATGTTGAACTGGGCTTTAAATTAGAATGACAGGAAGAGTATCTGCAGTTCAAAGAAATTTGACATAGTCACGTATTATTCTTTTTAAAATAAATTATTCAATTAAAATATTTAAAGAAATAAACTTTTAAATATTAAAATAAATATATCTATGGTGTGTATATTATATATTAATATATAAAATATAGTATATACACACATTTTAAATAACTATAACTATTATTATAATTCTAACTATTAAGAAATAAATATTTAATAAATATTTAGTGATTGAATTAAACTTTTGTGTGTGTGTGTGTGTGTGTGTATATAAATATATATATATATATATATATATATATATAT
>JAUMHG010000019.1:3032136-3042290 GCA_032359395.1 Enteromius anoplus
TTCTATTCTGAATAAAATATTGACATTTGCCATCTCCACATCATTGCATTCAGTTTTTATTCACAATTTGTTTAGTGGCCCAACTTTTTTTGGAATCCGGTTTGTACATTTATATCTCAATATGAACTCTTTCCCGCCAAACACCAAATTTTTTCTGTTCTCACTGTTATTCGCTAGAAGGCCCAATCCCAATCAAAAACAAAGTCAGAAAAGACGTAAAAACGAGCAATCGCATTTGTAAACCGATGCCAATGAAAAATAATGGGAATGTAAAGCTTATGGCACTTATGGAAGCGATCTACTAAATCTTTGCTTTTATTATCGTACTGAATATGATCCAGATGATCCAGAAGAGTTGATTTAAAAAAATGCTTGAAGCAAGAATATTTATGGTTGTTTGTTTAAAAGTAGAGGCTAATAATATTTTGTGCACAGTTTGTGAATAGCGTGTAGCACTGTTCTATCTGACCTGAAGGGGGCAGCGTGGCTCTCGGTGGCAGTGTGGGCAGCACAGGCCTTCTGATGGTTTTACTGATATTGATCAGCATGGGCCGCAGTATCCTAAGATCTGAGGGACTGTTCAACATAATTGGTTCATCCGGGAAGCTCAACTGCGCCAGATCCTCGTATCGAATCTGTTGGCCGATCCCAATGGGATACACTTTCTTATGAGCGGAGCTCGGAGGCCTCTGAATGACGTCCGTCGGAGGGCTCTGTGTGATGAGAAACACCATCTGGTCTGGTGCATTACTGGGCGTGTCTGTGGTAACTGTCTTGTATATGGAACCAATAGCATGGCCTGTGTTGACCTCCGAACCTTTGGTCCAACGTAACTGTCGCATTCTCTGCAGCACCTGCTCCTTGTGCTGTATCTCCATGCGGCTGATTACTAGATTCACCGTGAAGGAGTACTGCATCACCGTGATCCGTAGATTCTCCACCTCTTTTTGATCAAGCGAAGCAATGACGTCGACCAAAGCGTCACGCGTTTTATTGAAGCCCTCTTCGCCCACTGCATCTGAGCTCTCCAGCAAAAAGACGATCTCGTATGTTGTTACGGTAGATGGTGGAAGTGTCGTTCCGGGGCTGGGAATGCTGGGAAATGCGGTCACAATGGCAGCAGTTGGAGGAATCGTGGTGACGGTGAGATTCGAGGTGGCAGTAGTGGTCGGAGTAACCGAAGTGGTGCTGGATTTTGTAGTAGAGGGTTTCTTCGGGGGTTCTGGATCCAATCCCAAAGTGCAGAGGTAGTCGGTGATGGCCAGAGCTTGATCGTCCAGCTCCGTCACACTGCTCACCACGTATGAGCGACTGCTGGGCGTGGCTTTCGTGATCTCATTAACCTGCGCCATGTTGACGTCAGGCCCCAGTGCCACCGTGAGCATGGTGATGTCTTTCTTACGCAGCAGACGCTGAGTACTACGCATGGGCCGAGGATTAGCGCTTGCCGTCAGCAAGATAGCGACACGGCCTGCGTGCTGTCGCTTGTTTTTATCGTAAATGTAGACCGCTAGATATTTAATAGCCTCGTCCATGAATGCAACATCGCCTCCGCTGTAACGCAAGCCGCGCACAATATTCTTGAACACCCGCTTCTGCACCTGCATTTCGAAACTTTTCACGCCAGAGTGAAAGAGCAGGACTGTGGCGCGGGTGTGGGCTGAACCCATGCGGAAGCGTTCCACCACGCGGAGGATGAAGAGCTTGACCAAGCCGAAATCTTCTTCACTCAGGGCAGAGGAGCCATCCACGAGGAAGGCTAGATCCATCGCTCTGTCGCAGGCATCGGCAGGCACCGGGGTGGAGAACGGGAGTGGCGTGGGGGTGTTGCTGATGGTTGGTGCTAGGGTGGAGGCGAAACCAGTGACAGGACACGGGCTGCACGTCAACGTGTTGCTCTCACAGTGACTGAAAAAAAAGCATGACAATATTATATATTTAAATTGATTCATTTTGGGGGAAAAAAACTATATCTTTTTATGTACTAGTAGCCGATTTCTTTCAAAACTCTTACAGACCTTTAGGGCCATGAGTCAAACATGCCCAGCGAGTTTCATTCTGATCGACCTCTGTTAACCTTGTCTAATAAATGCTCAAACTTTATTGGCTGATGGCGGCCATGTTTTCTGAGATACGCCAATGTCCTCATATAGACTTGTGCCAGTTTGGACCAAATTGCTGCATACCAAACATTTTGTCTAGTTATAGCAGAAAATATTTTTTGTTTCTGCCTTATAGCGCCACCTAGTGGCAGAGCTGCACAATTTTTTAGTCAAATATTGAATACAGTTTGACCTTATACACATGTGAACCAAGTTTGGTAAAGATAGCTCATGCCGTTCCAGATTTCTGGTCTAAATAACAATTGGCTAACATTAGCATAGACGCTAATTGGCCCACAGTTTCGCGCCAAAATCAAATTTTCTACTTTTTTTGATAATTATTGACATTTAATGTCCACAGATTATTTCTGCAGGGTTTGGTTCTCATTGGGTGAAAAACCTAGGACTAGTTCGTAAAAGTGGGTTACGGATATAGAATAATAGACATTTAGAAAAATCCTCTAGGTCTTCAGTTTTCCAGCATATGAACCCTTTCCAATGATGACTGTATGATTTTGTCATTCATCTTTTCACACTGAGGACCGTTTAGGGACTCAAACACAACTATCAAACATTCATAGATGCTCCAGAAGGAAACAAGATGCATTAAGAGCAGGGGTTGAAAACTTTTGAACAGGCTGAATATTTTCCAAGTTTTCTTATTTTGTTGAAATTTCTTTTTCCCCTCCATATAGTTCTGCTTTTTGGAAGCAACCGAAGACATTTTTTAAGTTTCCAGAAGACAAATGAAGTACAATTTACCTAGATCTTCGAAAAAGTTTTCAACCCCCTGCTCTTAATGCATCTTGTTTTCTTTCTGGAATGTTTGATAGTTTTTTATTAGTTGTGTTTGAGTCCCTAAACTGTCCTGAAAAGATGGATCTCAAAATCATACAGTCACTGTTGGAAGGGGGTTCAAAATGCAGGAAAACTGCCTTTTGCTTTAATTAGTGATTAAAATGTTTCTTTGTGAGATTCTTGGAAACACCGCATACAGTGATGAGTGATGGAGACTATAAACACAATATGGCATACCATATCTGGCAGAGATGAGGATCGTCATGATTCAGGATGAAATGTTTTCCGTGAGAGATTCTCTCTTTGTCATGCACACACACCTGACACTGTGACGGTTCCACACACTTCCTCAGCACCTCATCTAAAACTTGCCCTGAGGGATTGAAGCAGAAAGAACGTGTGAATGAAAGTGAACCGGGAGCCTAAGAAGTCAATTTACTTGCGATAACAGGTGAATTGGCGCTACCTGGTGGGCAGACAGCATGGCATCCCTCCACACATGTGACGGGACAGCTCAGGGGCTCAGGGTGCTGGCAGGTGGGAGGACAAGCGCTTCCACAGGCGTTATATTTCCACTCACACTCAACCCCTGCGTCCTTATTCAACTCCTCACAGCTCAGGGCTGCAAGTAAACAGTCAGTTACAACACACTGTTGTGATTGAATGTGATTAAAGGGTTAGTTTACTTGAAAATAAGAAATGGTTCTTATCAGACTCCAAAAATTGCCAACATTTGATAATTTTTATTGGATTAAATCCTAGTTTACAGTTGTAGATTTAATGCATTTTAATTTTTTTTATTTATTTTTATTTTTTTATTATTATTTAGAAAAAGATAAAAAATTATACATGTAGGACACAGCTAATTAATACTTTTTCAAAAGACTTGGACTTTTTTTTTTACAAGTTTTTTGTGTCTTTTTGGTGCTTTTATAACCATAACATGAACATTATACCTACAGTAATATGTTTTTTGTGTTGTGCAGATGAAAGGACATGTGGGTGAGTAAATAAGTGGTTAAACTTACGGCACAAGTCGTTGGACCTCCAGTTTACCACCAGTCCTTTCTGGGCACACTCGTGAGCGTATGCTGCAATAGTGTTACAGAAACACGCACAATCACCCACAGACGGACACGAGCATGTGTCATGAGTACAGATGTCCCAATACGGCTCCGGGTCCACCTGACACAGTCAGAGCAATCAGTAAAAAAGGAGTAATGACCACATGGCTATGTCTTTTTGTCATTTCAGTTGTGACTGTTGAGTGTAAATGTTACCTACCACGCTATTGCACTCTCTGAAGATGGTGCTGGTGAGCACACGGCAGGACTGCTCCACCGTCACCAGCTTGACCATGTCTGTGCTGCACTGAGACACAACCTGCACACACACCCCAAAATATGAGCTCTTTTGAAGCTGTTCTGCTGTGTGATGTTCTGAGTGGCTGTAGGAAGATGAACTCACCGGAACAGCGTCAGCACAGCTGGGGCGAACCTTCCAGGAGTTTCCAAAGTCTGCAGCGTCCACCTCCATCTGATTACTGCTGCTCAGCAGATCATTATTCTGACTGCCATCGAAATTCCCACAAAGGCCGCAGACTTTCCCCTTAAAAACACATGCACAAAAATATTTTAAGCTTATTTTTAATTTCTAAATTTATTACTTTAGAGAATCAAGTTGTGTAAGCAGAGATTGTATTTGTGTGTGTGGTCTCATTTAGGAATTAACTCTTTTTTTTCATTATTTTTACAAATAAAATAAAACAAATAAAATAACAATACCGTCTGTGATATATATATATAATGTTAAATTAATAATTACACTTTTTTTTTTTTTGATTGTACTATGGAAATAATTTGGGATTGTTCCACTTCATGAATGGTATAAACGATTCATAAATCATATTTAATTCATACATTTTGTTTCATAAATGGTTTTCAACTCTAACCATTATTTAATTAGGGTTACTTTTTGCTAAATGTGACAAATAATCCCTTTGTTGACATGTTCAAAACTTATTAAAAAAATTATAATAATCATTAATTAATTATATTTAATTAATGTAATATGCTTCATAATTTGTTTTTGAAATTTGGGGTTACTTTTTTCCTAAAAATGACATATTGCTTTGGGAACTTGTCTAAATATATAGAAATTTTGTACGTTTTTATTCATAAGTCATTTTAAGATTTTGTTTTTATTTAACTAGTTAACTTGACTAAAATAATTAGTAAATCATATTTTATTTGTTATCCATAAGTCAATTTTGATTAATTTGATTTATAAATCATTCATAAATGTCAAAATCTCACTTTGGAGAGATTTTAAAATATTAAAAGATTCATAAATAATTTTTATTTCATAAACCCTTTTTGAAATGTTTGCAACCTCTCAATAAATCTGACAAGAATAGACTTTGAGCAAATGCTTAAAAATAAAATTAATCCCAACATTTTTTTATTCGTGAAATTTAGTCAATAAATAATTTTGTAAATAATCCCCATTTTGTTGGGGTTAACTAGCTTAATGAAAAAACAACTCACTTCGTGAATATGCTAACTATTGTGGATATAAACTATTCATAAATAACTTTTTTATCACCACAATAAGTGTGTGTGTGTGTGTGTGTTACCCTGTATTCTCCACTGATCTGCAGTGAGATTCGGGTTCCTGTGTCCCAGGTGATGGAGATGTGTTTGCCCAGAAGGATGATATAATACTGTCCAGAGCGCACAATCTCAACCGCCGTCTCTTTCAACACGGGCTTCTTCATCCTCACCTGCAGAACAATAAGACAACAGAGAAAAGAAAGGTCCGTATGCTTTTACCTCTCACGTGATGTGCAGCCGAATGGTGTTTGTTTAACCTCGTTATGTTCCATGGCGATCAGTCCTCCCATGTACAACACTGTGATGCTTTTACTGCAGCGGTAGCCTGCGATCCCACAAGCCGAGTTCTCCACCAGGACCCTGAACGTGCCGTCCAACCCGTTACAGTAATCCTGCGCGGACAGACTATTATGAATATGGGGAATATGAGGGACAGACGAGAGAGGAAAGAGAGGCGTCACCTGAGCTAGTACGTATTGGCAAGGTCCAGGAAAGGAGAACTTGAGTCCATCAAAGCTGATGTAGTGTGTCTCTCCAATCCCACGACACACACCGTCACACACACGCTGCGTACACTTCCACTGACGCTTCTCACAAACACTGGGACACAAAGGGAAGCGTTAGCAATTAACATGAACAATACGTTTATTACAGTAACTATTAATCATCCATTTAGCCAGCTCACAGTGCATTAACTAATGTTAACAATCACAACTTGTGATTTTAATAATGCATTAGTAAATGCTGAAATTAGCACTAAGATTAATAAATGCTGTAAAAATATTGTTTATTTGTTCACGTAACTAATGCTACTGTAATTAAATAATCTGATTTATAGTGAGTAACTGACTGATACTGTAATACTTGAGCGGTGACACGTGATTGGCTGATTTACCAGGTGTTGCAGTCCACATTAATGCTGTGTCCCGAGGCGTAGGGACGGTTGTTATGGTAACAAGGGCACTGCTCATGTGGAACGCATTCTTTTTTGAGTCGAACCTGCAAACAGTCGATCTTAATCAGCATAAATCTCAGCATAAAATGTATATATACATAATAATGCACAGAACACACACATATATTATGTAAACAAAACCTTTTATTTTGGATGTGGTTAATCATTTGACAACACTTGTCAATCAAAATCTGCGTTTCATGGAGTTGACTCTCTCACTTACCATTCCAGGTGGACACAAACAGCCAGACACACACCCCTGACTGACACACTCCAGCTCCAGATTCTGGCAGGTCTTGGCACACTCTATCCCAGTATCCCTCCCATTCCTACACTCAAACCACTGCAGCGGAGGAGCACAAGAGATAGAGCGCCGCCCTACAGGTGAAGCACACACTCATTTACTGTACTTGTCTGAGCCACTCGACGATATTCTGATGTGTTCGAGTTCTATTGGGCTCCATTTGGAGTGCAGGAGGAATACCTCTTGAAGAAGACGGTTCATCAAAGAAGAGTTCAGACAGAGTCGATCCCGTGGCTTCATTAGAAGTGCATTGCATGGATCCACTCTCGCATACGCTACAAAAAACGTAGACAGAAAAACATTAGCATAATATTTAAAATGATAATAAATATAGACACATGTATATAGGTCAAAGACGTTAAGATGTCCTAAACTACACCCAAACTCACTCCTTACAGGAAACTGTGCATTTTCACCTTCTCAACAAAAGAATAAGGAAGTATATTCAATTTTATTGTGTTTTTAAATAGTTTTACTGACAAATGGGTAAAACCTAGGATAGTGGCAAATTTAAAAAAAAAATTTAAATTACAGCTAATAAGTATTTCGGGGGAAAGTATTTAATCTTTTAATGTGTCATAAATTGATTTTTGTCGTAAATATGCCTGTCAAGATTGTTACACTGAATGACATTTTAGTGAGCAAATTTAATAAATCAGGGGGAAATGTGTGATATTTATTTTTGGATCAAAAAAACAAAAACTAACTTGTAATTTCTTTAAACAGAAAACTTTGACTCTTTTAGGGTTGAAAAGCCCCTTTTTTTCTTTGACCCATATACATACTACAAATATTTGTATTATATTTTTACTCAATAAGGCTGCATTTATTTAATAAGATGCAATAAAATCAATACTCTTTTCTATTTTAATATATTATAAAATGTAATGTAATTTCTTATTACTATCAGTGCACAGCTTCATATTTTTAGGGTTTCTGCTGATTATGAAGTGCAAACAGAATTCAAATCTTTATTTTTAGTAATAATATTTGTCTGTTTTGAACTATTTAATGTATCCTCGCTGAATGAAAGTATTACTTTCTTTCAGGGGAAGAAAAAAAAACATATATATGCGCACACACACAATACATTTTATATATTTGTCCGTTAATCTGTATGTACGGACAATATTTTGGTTACTAGTCATATGATTAAGACAGGATACATAATATTGCGAATTATATAATATAACTGTGAGACACAGGTGCTTGAGCAAGCTTATGTACATCTGTATGATACATAACAGATGTTTTTTCCTGCTAACCAGATGGAGTGATGGTCACCAATCATGTCGTTGGGCTCAAAGATCTCTCCATTATGGTGGCACGAGCAGCGTTCGGGGGGAACACACTCGCCCGCGTCACTGAGGAAGAGTCCTCTGGGGCAGAAACAGCCTTCCTCACAGAAGCCACTGCAATCAGCGTCAGGCAGCGACAGAGAGCGGCACGTCTGATTACACACACTCCCACACACCTCATACATCTGCTCATCCGGACAGGTCAGTTCTGCCCAAACACATACACAAACACACACACACAAGTTTGGTTTTCTGTTTGGATGGAAACCTGTCATTGGCTTTTTTCATGTAAAGCCTTATGCATTTTTTATATGCATATTCAGCTGTTTTGCTGTGAAATTACACTGCATAAAATATATTTCTTGCTCAGTATTTTTGTCTTATTTTCCAATACAAATACATTCTTAAATTAACATACATTTACTTTAGAAAAAAATTAATAAAATAAAGTTAGGTAATTATATACTTAAAACAAGAAAAATATCTTGTAGTGCAGTACTAAAAATACTTGTAATTCAGAAAATGTAAAAACATGTGACCCTGGAGCACAAAACCAGTCATAAGTAGCACAGGTATATGTTTTTGTGGTCCAGGGTCACAAATATTTAAATGAGAATATATCTGCCAATGTGCAAGAAAACTAAATGTAACTTAAAAATGTAAAAAATAAATAAATATTAAAATAAATATAAATATTAAAAATATGTATTTATATAAATATATTTTTTATAAATATTTAAAAAGTAATTTATGCAAATAAATAAATTATAAATGAATTTAATAATTTACTCCACCCCCCCCCCCCCCCCCCCCACACACACACACACTTTTTTCTTGTTGTAAGTAAAGAAGTACTAAATGTACTTAATATATTTTAATATATTTTTGCTCTCAAGTAAATGTATCTTAATTTCAGAAAAACAATACATTTGTACTGAAAAATAAGATAAAATACACACACACACACAAAAACATATACCACAGTATCCATGTCCCCTCCAGTTGACTAGCACTCCTTTGGCTGCGCAGGCGGCTGCATAGCTGTGAACGGCATCACACAGGCACTCTTGGCTGTCTGCGCAGGAGCAGACGTCGTAGCGGCAGTTTTTCATGTATGGCTCAGTGTTCACCGCAGAGTGACAGGGCTCAAACTTTACAGAGAGCAGCACGGCACAAGCCTCTTCTGCAAAACGCACTGTAAACACAATACGTCCCGTTACCTGACGGTCTGTGTTGCCCTCTGGTGTTCAAAGCATGTATAAATCACCACATCACACTTGCAGGAATTCAAATTCCTAAAAGTGCTTTTATAATCTACAAATATGCATATTTATGGTGCTGTAACTACCATTAATTAGTGGTTTTGAATGCAAAATTCTTACAATTTGACATGTGCTGCCCTTGATTTTGGATATTTGTTCATGTGCATGCATCTGTATGAGTATGTGAGTGTGTATACCTCTCTTAGGGTTTAAAATGCAGGGATCCGAGGGTTGCAACTGAACATTGTCACAGTCTGCATTCATCTTCCATGCGTTGCCGAATCCTTCAACGCGTGTCTCCACCAGCCCGCCCACTGTTAAGAAGTCGTCTCCTTGGTTACCATTATAATTACCACACAGGCCGCACGTCTTCCCAGCATAGGCTGGCTTTAGCTGGAAACACACACACACACACACATATGCTCACATATCAGGTTTGCAGCGCGGGAGTATTTAATACATGTCCCAGATCCGGCATTTCACACACAGACTCTATTATACATATACTTGGGAAGTGTGTGTGCATTATGTTGAGCACCCAAAGACACACAAAATCTGATCCATACAGCTGGAAAATCCAGCAGGTGGCAGATTGTTTTACAGGGTTTCTGGATGGTTAGCTGAATCAAACTGGTTCAGGTGATTGAAAGATCATGTTTGGCAGAATGCTCACGCTGCTCTTCCCATACAATTAAACTTAATGGAAGACACAAGAATTAGTGAAGTTTATGCAAATAAACTAATTTCGAGTAGGAGCGTGGTCGATTAATCACAGCTGGCACCGCATCACCTAATCAATCTCCTCATTACACCTGCCCAATCA
>JAUMHG010000019.1:3054934-3082228 GCA_032359395.1 Enteromius anoplus
ATATATACATTATATAAATATAATTATATACATGTATTTTCTAAATATACTGTATATGTGTGTCTCAATATATAAATAATAAATATACACATTTTATTTTCACAAAAACGTTTATTTTGGATGTGATTAATTGTTGTCCAGCACTAATATTTCTATTTATACTTATTTTCAGTTTAAGTCATTTGAATACTCTAACACACTTACTTTATTCCAGTTAAGCGCCAAGGAAAAATCAAGTTTTCCATTTAATATTTTTTTATTTTATTTAACTTCAGCCGATTTTAAATTCACGAAAACAATTCTTAATAATTTCAGCAAAACTAATGTAAAAACACATATCGACAAAGAGTAGACGAAACACAGTTTCTCACGAGAACTAGGTAATAAATGCAAAGGCATGTGTTGACACACTTCAGCTGAAGCAATAAGTTAACAACACACACACACACTTTGTGCAGCGGCGACTACCCCATCATTAGCTCTATTTCAGGGCGTGTGTGTGGACAGGAGCAGCTATTCCCGGCGTCCTAACACTACCCTGACATTTCTGCAACCGCATCTTAAAACAACACACACACACACTCACTGGTGTAGAGGGAGATGAACTTGGAATCGATGATTGAAAATCCACTCCCGGTCTGTTTGAGTTGCCACTGCAAGTAAAGACAGACTGTGTCATAACAGTTTACACCAATCACACACAAACACCCTCAGTAAACACACTCACCGCAACCTCCACGTGATCCGTGCCTCTATCGTTCTGTTTGTGGATAAGCTCAAAGAAATATTTATTGTTCTTTTGCAGACTGTAAAACAATAATAAAAAAGTGATTTTTACTAACTGAGCACGAGCACAATTTTATCTTTAAAAACTTTTATGGGTAAAGCTTCTAACTCAACAGATTACTATTTATCTAATAGATTTAGGTTTGTGTATGTGTGTATGTATATCTGTCTCCATTCATTTGAGGTCCTCTACTATGTTATGTAGACAGGTATTTTGAAAGTGTGTTCTTATTTTTTTAATGAAGATGTACTTCTTATGCAAATGTTTTTTTTTGTTGTTCCTTTCACTTTATTCCTTCACTGTAAATTCTGAAAATTATGTTTTTTATTTGACCCAAGATTATATGATTGTATTTTTTTCTGCTGTGGTTGTGGAGTTAATAAAAAAAAAGAAAAAAGAAAAAAGAAAAAGAAACAAACAAACATGAAACTGACCCTATTTATATAATAATAAAATTGAACAATTAAAACACACTTTTTTTTAGTTATTTAAAATAATAACACTTTCTAACTTGACTTCAAAAGTTTATTCTTTATTAATAATTAATTAAATTAATTAAATATTAATTAATTAATATTAATTAAATTAATAATTCTAATGTAACATTAAATATTTACATTTAATATAATTTTATATATGGTATACTATATTATACTAAAATAATTTTAAATGTAATAAATAAATAAATAATTACATTAAAAAATAAATATATATATATACATACACACACACACACACACACACACACACACACACACATATATATATATATATATATAAAAAACAAAACGAATAGAACAAAACGAGTAGCTTAATGGTGACAGAATTTTTGGGTAAACTATACTTTTAAGTCAAGTTATTTATTTAAACTTAAAATTAAGAATAAAAAAAATACAAAACACATATTTACTAAAACCTTTATACATCAACGCTTCCATTTGAAACACATCCACTACGATATGATATAATATACTTTAATAACATAACATATTACTTTCATATTCAAATCAAACCATATACATTTCTTTCAGTTATTTAATATTAAAAGAGTCCCAAATCAGGAACCTAACATGTTAGCTTAGATCTATACTGCCTACGACAGCATTGTTTCTGAGTCTGAAACCACTTTATAAAATCACGTGTTTGTTTACTATTAGCTGGATCAGCCTTGTTTTGTGTGATTTGAGATTCTTGAGATGCTACTGAATCGAAGAATAGTTTTTCATCATTAAGGTATTTGGTCACAACATGAACAGATGTGTGAGCACCTCCTTGAAGCAATATGAAACACAAACACATCATTCACTTACGAAATGAGATCTGATATCTGACTGGCGTATTTCCCATATTCCCCTGGGGCGGTCCATTCCCTGCCAGTCTAAAAATGGAGGAATCACACAAAATTAACAGTGCGCATTTTACGCATCTGCATAAAAGTAATGGCAAAGTTGACCCTTGTCTCTCCAACCTTTCCGACATAAGCACAGAGCTTCAGATTGTCAGGATTCTCATCGTCACTGAGCCAGAACTCACTGTTATCATCAGATGCCACAGCAAACAGAAAGTCACCTGCCAAACAAAGGGAAGAGTTAACAGCAGGGAAACGTGTGTGTGTGTTTGTGAAAGAGAGATAGACAAACCATCAGTATAAGGATGTATGTATCCAAATATCCTGAGTCCATAATTGGTCCAGCTGGGTGAAACAGCAAGTTTCTTTACAGTTGTACGAATCTGCAGAGATAAAAACGAGAAGGGGAAAAAAAGAAAAGTATGCTGTTATCATATGAAATTATATATCATTTCAGCTTCATCTCAAATTAACAAAACCTGGGCGAAGGAGGATTATTAAAAACACAATTTTTTTTTTAAAATTTATTTCTTCATATTTCTTTTTTGCTAATTGTTATTAATTACAAGATGTTCCAGTCCTTAATAATATAATAATTTATTTTAAAAGTAGCTGAAAATCACGATTTCTTCTCGTCTGAATTAGTCGGTGTATTTTTTCCATCATGTATCAATGTGCAATCAAAATATTTTATAGTACTCTTCTTTTTTTGTAACATTTTATTCATAAAAGCCTTAAATTAGTTAGTTATTTAATACTGCAACATTAAATTATTTAAAATAAAATGTTTGCTTAGAAAAATGTGTGACCACAATCTCTTGCATCAACTCTGTTACCAAACCAAATTTTGCCTTTAAATTGGTGGAATTATCTCTGAGTATTGTGTAAGTTACAGGAAATTATGTCACTTTCACTCACTGATAAGATCTGAAGCTCTCTCTGAGAAAATATTTTAATCTAAGAATGAGTTAGTTTGTAGAACGTCAACTCTGTTACCTCGATATCAAAAGGAAACAGAATTTATTACTGATCTCACCTTGAGTTATTTAAAGCTCTTTTAATCATGTTTTCATTAGTGTCAGGAGTTTCTGGAAAAAATTTAACTAAAATAAAACTGTCAATTCTGTTACACTATTGTCAGCAGTGTTACTCTGTGGTAACAGAGTTTGATGATAACAGAGTTCAGGCACGCGTTGAAATGTTTTTAATATAACGGACAATGTCCCAACAGAGCTTTTTGAAACTCAGTCAGTTAAACCGTTGCATCCCAAATTAATTCGAAGTGCTCTAATCTGATCATGAATCATTTGATTCGGAACGGGACTTCAAAGCATGTTTCGTGAATAATTTTATTTGACCAGTTATATATTCTTCCTGTTATTTTACCAATTATTAAAAATATAATTGCCTGCATTTACATGATCTAAAATACGGTGAAAGCAGCAATACTGTGAAATATTTTTACAATATTAAAATTCAGTATTTTGGTTGTAAGTGGGTTATTTCTATCTTCTGCGGTAGCGTGTCAGTTGGAAGTATCAGTTTACATTTCCAAACATTATTTTAGTCATTAATTGTATTAATGCAGTGAGATTATTGTCTGACAACAGCCAGTGCTCCACACAGAGATCTGATCTGATCATCATCCAGTCTGTCTGGAATCACATGAAGAACTGAGACAGACTCAATCCAGAAGAACTGTGCCAACGTCTTCAAGATGAAGAAAAAAAAAACCTACCTGGAAAGCTCCAGTACTGTTCAGAGTTTTAGACACTGCTTTCAATATAATTCCCTTTAAATAGATTTAATTTATCAATTAACTAAATCAAATAAATATTTGGCATTACAGCTTTTGGTAAAACAGCTTCTGTTCCGAGGTACACCAGTTTCCAGGTAGGTTTTGTTCTTCATCTTGGAGACGCTGCCACAGTTCTTCTGGATTTAGTCTGTCTGAGTAGCCTAAGACTTTTGCACAGTACTGTATGTTAAAATATAATTTATTTCTGCGATCAAAGCTGTATTTTCAGCATCATTACTGCAGTCTTCAGTGTCACATGATCCTTCAGAAATCATTCTAATACGCTGATTGGCTGCTCAAGAAACATTTAAGACTATTATTATTGTTACCAATATTTAAAACTCTTGGATACAGATATAACACCTACATGGGGATATAAAGGATAATGCAGATTCTTCCGCAGCTGAGACACAGACGTGCCACACCAGTCCTCAAATATGTGAAGATTCGCCATTCCTTTATACTGCGGCAAACAGACAACACACACATAGACATGAAAGTTTTTTTTTAGTTTACATCACAAAAAAAAATGTCAACCATCAGACTGCAAAAACAAGGACAAAACATGTTTACATTAATGTGCTTACAATGGAAGTCTATGGGGTAAGCCACAGTACTTTGGGGTACGGTCTACATTCATTTACATATAACTGAAGTCATTTTCCCCATAGACTGCCATTGTAAGTGCGTTATTGTATATTATATGTAGTGTTATTTTCTGTACAATTTTGAAATAATTTAGAAGCACCAAAATCCCCAACAAACATATAATGAACAAAAACAGCTCATGTCTCATGTTTAAAACAGTACGGTGACACCAGAGACACACAGAGTCGGCAAAACTCTTGCTGAAGACACACAGAAAGACCCTTGGGCGATATACTCATGTGGATTAATACCATTATCTTTACAGCACATGCACATCAACAGATCATGCATGCAGAGCTCTGAGTGGCAGATATATTACAAAATACTATACTAATAAAGTAGCAAAATACCTTGGCGCTGGTTTATTATTTTTGCACATGAAAAAACATATTGATATGATGACACCATCTAAGTATGCTTCTATCATTGTGGCTGTATCTTTACCTCCACTCTCCATGCCTGTTGAGTGTTTTTTGGTGTCCAGGTGTCCTTCTCATGTTTTTTGTCGGAGGTGTGAGAAATGTGAGGCTGTGACACACACACACACACATAAAAAACAGAACTGTCGTTCATGCATCTGCATCCCAGTATTTTTGTTTAATTTTTTTTATTTCATTTGTGTTGCAAAACGTAGCCAGAAACTACCTAGACAACATTTTGGAGCATCAATGTTTTTTGTTACAGTATGTAAGTTTTAGGCATGCATGGAATACTGGAATGACTTTGCAGCGTACAACCAGAAGATACTGCATAGAATATTGTATCCCACAATGACCTGCACATACAGGAACAGTTCACTCAAAAATGAACATTTTCCGAAAGCTGACTCACCATTAGATTATCCAAGATGTAGAGGAGTACGTTTAATCATTTAGAGACATTTATGAACCAGTGATGAACAAAAACTGTAATGCTGAAATCTATTCTGATAAAATAAACTCGTTTACATCTTAGATGTCCTGAGGATGAGTTAATTGTCAACAAATTTCATTTTTGGATGAATTGTTCCTTTAAATTGACCCTTTGTTTGAAGAAATATCACCATGACAAGTCTTCTTCTTACCAATCATGGTCTTATACGAAACAGAATTTAAAAAAATATTTTTTTTTCAAAATTTCACAATTATTTTATTACAAATATTACAATAATAATTTTTTTTTTACAATTATAACTGATTTTACCGCACGTCGAGCAGCAGCGTTTGCCCAGGGGATGTTTTCACCGCGGACGGTTACCACTGAAAGAGAGAGAGAGAGAGAAAAAAAAAAAAAAAAAAAGTAAAGCCAAAGCTGCCAATTAATTAATTACACCTGACCGACCACGCACACGTGTGTGTGTGTGTGTGTGTGTTTGATCCAGGACAGTGACATGAGATTGCCATTGATGCGTTAGGATTTCTCCACATAGACTGAAACTGACTCCATGTTCACATTAATCTTTAACAGGAGCGAAAGCATTAACTTACACAACGTCAATCACACCAAACTAACTTTCAATGTTATCTTTAATTAGATTAAATCAAAAATATGTATTCAACACTACAGGTAATCACACACAGCGCTTTAAATCGAGTGTCCAGCCTCCGTGTTGATCATCTAGAAAATGCTTGTTTACAGAGATCCCAAAATGCAAAACAAGGCATTATCATTTGGTTGTTGTTGTTTTTTCCCTGTCACAAATATGCTTCCTTGATTATTATTATTCTACTTCATACGAAACAGAACATAACTATTCTCTGGTCCAAGTACAGAACGAGCCTAGGACAAACACATTTACATTGTTTTTAATTAAGTCAATTATAATTATTACCAACACTAATCCTAGTTCTAGATTCAAAGCAGTCTCATGTATTTAACCAATAAATTTCACCACTTTAGCAGTTTTGGTTAGATTTAAGCTTCGAAGCACAATTCTGTTCCCCAAATATAGCTAAAGCATGCAGTATGCCATACAAGTACCTTTAAAACGTATTGTTTTATATCTAAAACATTGACATTCTTAGTTTTATGCTTTGTTGAAAAGTTTTTTTGGAAATTAACTACGGACAATAATGTTGTTTTGATGCTTTATAATGTGGTGTGACAGCATGAAATAAACAAACACAAGTCAACATAAGAACGTAAGACGTACAACTCAGCTTTTCTGCAAAATTTTAATTCATTAAATATTAATTTTGGTGCGTCACTAACATAAAAGCTGATTATAATGACTACCAACAGTTTCATGAATAAAAAGCATTGTTCATTTATGATCCATTATACCTTGAGGACATCCCAAGGGGACGTTTTGTAAGAACACACACAGCACAGACTGCTAATACAATAAAAAGAGACTCATGTTTCCCGTGCATGTGTCTTATAAGCACATTAGCCCCTCAGTCAAAAGAGCAAAAACCAGTTATTCGAGTTTCACTAAAGTGCAGTTATGAAGAAAGAGAATTTCGACGTGGCGTTCATCGATGAATTGTCAAACATCCTGTTCAAGAGGGGAAAAGTGTATGTAGTGAGCTTGTTAAATAGAAGATGCATGCACCCAAAACACACACAAAAAGCTACAGTTAACTTGCACATAAGGTCTCTGCAAACATTTACAGCAAATGTACAGAAAACACGTACATTCCCTGTGTGTGCAGAGCAGTGCTTAACCTTGCACATCGGTGCTATAGCAACAAAGAGTACAGGAAATGACGCCTCAGCTTACTGAAGAAAGGGTCACCTGACCCTCAGTGCCTCTAAACACACACTGCAGGGAGGGCCGGGGTGGCCCGCTATTATGGACTGTGTCTTCAGGTGTATTTGCACACTGGGTGGAGAACAAAGTTGTTTAAAGAAGAGACCCCCAAGATTTCAGCACGTCGTGTGCATGTTCAGAGCCAGTGTTTAAGTGCGCAACTGACACTTCCTACTTCGCCTTTTTCCAAATGCTTTCTTTTACCGTGCTCCCTAGAGGTCACTGCAAGCCCCTGGAGGAATGTTTGTGTAGAAGAAAGTAGAAGCCCCTGTGCCCAGTGCAGCATGGGAGAGAGAGTGAGACATGCACTTTAGTTACGTTGCTGCTGCTCTTAGAGGATTCTCCACAAAAAAACAAAAAAATACATCTGAAAATCCAGCACTGGTGCAGTAAAAATAAAAAGGGTCAAAGGTCAGTCGCAAGGGTTTGTCACTTCACACTGACAGCTCAGTGGGACTAAAACGAACACACACAGACAACATTTAGGTTAGCCCTCGAAAATGTATTTGCTGACTAGGTGCATTTTGCCGTTTAACAGAAGGAACTGTTTGCATGCATCATATTGTGCGCTGTGCATGTCCAGTTGAGGTTATTAGCCTCATTAATACGCAAATGACATTAACCCAAGATAAGACAATGTGTACATCAAAATGCTGGTTCAGAGGAATTGCATGCATTGGAATTCATGGCCAACGGAGTCAGAAGAGCGCATCAATGCCACGTAAAAGTCAAAAACAGCAGGAACAAGGAACTTTATGACACTCAAGCTTCCTCCTTAAGGCTCATCCGGACAGTTTTTGTTGATAATCTGATTCCACGCTTAGTGTGTGAGTTTACTATTCAAATGTAATATTAGCAGGCTGATGACCAGGTGCTGCTTCTCTGACCTGATACTGACCTCAAACAAGATGACAAAGCCCTTCTGCAGAGGGACATCTCTCAGCTTTCCTCAAACCCGTAAGCTTCTCTTTGTGCCACCTTTGCAATTTAGGGCTAATGAGAAAACGTGATTCAAAATTGCTATAACTTTTATAACCCCTGATTCAGCAGATCCACTCAAGGAATGCGAACAAAACACCCAGATTTTGAGATAGTGTAAGGAACTAACTAGACAGGTGTCTGCATGCACAATGACCATATCCATGCTCACAGCAACACAATGTACTAAATTCTATTCTCCTGTACTGTTTGCATGATGCTTTGTGTATAGTATTGCATTGTGTGTAATAATAATGAAAGCGATTCATCATGACAAACTCTTCTTAAAGGAACAGTTCACCCGGATTATTGCAAACATGCAGCTTTTCACTTGATAGGACGTTAATTGTTGGACTGGACTACAGCAATGTTTCTATCAGCGGTTAGGACTCTGACTCTGAAATTAAATGTGCGTAGAATGTAAGGTACATAGAAGAGAGCCAAATGAAAACTCCAATAAGAAAACAGAATAGATAGCCTTTATCTAAAGGGAACGAAAGTAGGTGTCTTTGTAATGGAATGGAAAATTATAAGAAACGGGTAGGGTGTGAAACCGGATCCCAATTAGATATTGGTTTAATTACCAGTAAATATAATAATTAATTTAGTTTGTGGAACGTATGAAACTGAAACAGAATAAGACAAAGAAATTGTAAATGCAACTAATAATGAACAATACTTTTTTTATGTTGGACTCATTTTTACATACATTTTGAACAATGCATTAATAAATCAGTTCATTTACGATCAACACAAAGTGAATAGTATAGCATGTTGATATTATTTAAAACCTAGAATAAGTTGTGCAAAATGTACTGTTATTCATTTAAATCAATAAAAACAGCGGAATAAAATACAAAATAGCCTAAAACACTTAAATTTTAAACATTTGTATTAAACTGCGTGTCATGTGACCACTAACCGAGATCAGCAAAACGTAAACAAGCTCAATTTTTAGGATTTTAGGACGAATAGGCTGACAGAAAGTTTTGGGGATCCCTGACCTAGTTCAGTAAATGCTGTACAATGTTGTTCATTGTCGTTGGGTGATACATAGTCCATTAACTAAGGTTGTTAAAATGACCTTTATAGTAAAGCATCACCATAATTTGACTTGTTAACATGAGCAAGCAGTAGGACATCAGATGTCAGTCACTCACCAGGGCTGCTCCCATCGTTCATGGCCATGAACTCCAGGTAAGCCGCAAGTAACGCGACCATCAGCACCGCCCCGAACACGATATATCTGCCGTTGCGCTTGAATTTCCGCACCGGGAAAAAGTTGAGCATCATCTTTAAGTGCTTCAGGTTGGCATAAGTCGCAAACCGCTGGAAGAATCATCGACGCACGCGTTCCCGGGTTCAAAGCCGGTGGAAAAACTCGGACCTCGCGACACTGCTTCACATTTCCTTCGCTGTGATTCAGCGTCCGCGAGCGTCCCTCAAACATCAGAGCGCGCACAGGTTGAGCAGGCCGCGCCCCCCCTGCGTGACGTCGTCACTCCTGAACAGGTACAGCGGAGGTAAATAGGCCTCTACAAGAACTTAAGCAATATTTAAAAACTATTTCCACTTCTCGTAATAAAAAAGCAATTAGGACCTATTAAATTTGTACAAGCTACAAGCTTATAAAATCTATTTTGTTGTGCCTTTTTGATTATTCTCTTCTAATTTACTTGCAATTATTTTTGTATTATTATTTAACCTCTTATCCGATCCAAAGATTCCTGTATTATTTATATATTTGTATATATATTTTTGTACTCACTGTTCTGTTATTTCAAAAGTTTAATAAAGCAAACAATAAAAAAAAAGGTAAATAGACCTACTACTAGATAACGAGCTATATATCAGTTCGGTCAGTCCCAGTGCATTTTTTTTTTTTTTTTTTCATTTTTCTCATTCAAATTTACTTCGAGAGAGAGAGAGAGAGAGAGAGAGAGAGAGAGTTAGCATTAGCACAATATAAAATATTTGTAAATATTTACATCTATATTTAAGAAATATTTCACAAAGAGAAAAATCTAAAATCAGGAAAGTACTTGCGTTTATATAAAAAGAAAAATCAACATATCAGTATTTCATGTACATCTTATTTAGCATTATATCTATTTTTATCTACATTTTTTTAAATACTTGACAGATACATAGACAGATAGACTGATGGATAAGGTGAAGTCAGCTAAAAAGAGCCACGTTTTGGGATGATATTGACTTATTATACCATCAAATGTTATCAATCTTTTATGATTCTTATCAATTAGCATGGGTCTCTTACAGATATTTGCCCCGCCACAACATCCTGGTAAAATGAGGTAATAAAAAGAGAACAAATCAGCTCATTTCAGCTTAAATCCCTTTATTTTTAACAGTAAATTGCCATTATTGTCTTTTGTGTGCTATAGCAACACCATAAATGCATTTCAATAAATAAAAAAGTTGAATTAATATTTACTTAATGCAATTAAACATGAACTGATCATATTGCATAGGTGTGTGTTGCTGGTGTCTTCTTTATGCATGTGATCTTCTTTTAAAGACTTAATATATTCTATGGATGCATATCTAATCTGAAATCTTCCTTTCTTTCACTTTCTCTTCTTTCTTCTTGTGTCTATGTGTGTTTTCTTAGCGCACTGTCTTCAATCCAACTTTTTTCATGGCTGTGAAGAGTTTGTACAGGTACATATTCAAGCCTATAAACCTATTTTCACCCTCAATTTCTGTCAATAAATGTAAGGAGATATCATGCTACTACCTTATTTAGGCCATTTTACCCGATTTCACCCTAGATAAATAGACAGATATAGATGCTTAAATGCTAATTCACAAGAAACTGGGATCGTCTCCTAAAAGTCCTTCCAGGACAAAGGAATATGTTTGGATGGGTTTTGCAGTGCTGCTGATCTGGATAAACCAGTATGACCTGCTACTGTGGCTGCAGGTTGTTTTGCATTCAGGTTTATTTCTCTTTAGTGTCAGTGGCATTTCCAGCAGATGAAGCATGAGCAACACATTTGAATGCGAGACATGAAAGAAAACACAGAGATGCTCTTGGCAGATATATCAGTCACACAAACAAACCTATCTGCCCGGGGACTTTACCATCCCTGGTGACCATTGTGTTACCAAGTGACACGCTGCAGGCAGACATGGGAAAATCTCAAGTTTTCAAAGCCAGGGACATACAACTACACTTGGATAGAGAAGCCTTCGATTTCCATTAATGTAAAAATATGGTGGGGAGGGACAGTTTAGGTGTTTTCATGTTTTGATGGCTATTTGGTTTAATTTTGTCAATGTTGGCAAAAAATTGAACCGACACTAGTCACACAAGGATTGAACTGTATCCCATATACAACTTGTATGCTGGCATTCCTACTAAACAAGAAAATTGCTGAGTCAAGAATAATCTAGACTAGAGTAGATGTCATTTAGGCGGAGGTGTTGAATTGCACCAGCAGATGGCGCTGTGAGCACAAATTTACAGGCACCATGCAAACGCACTTTACTAAAATAATCTTGCATTGAGTTGTGTGCAGCAATTCATTATTTGCTTTTTTATTGCTGCTATACTCTACTCACAGTGCATGTTCACTATATTCACTCTTCTTACTACAGATGCACTCACACAACCTGCATGTTATAAATCAAACCTGATTGGCATGTTTACATTTTTCTAGAAGCATCAAGACAAAGCCTTTGTTAAGTACAACTTCTCCTGTGGTTATTTCTGCATTAGTCTTTTCCTTCTAAATCTAATGACAGCTGTTTTTTCATGACTGTGGTGTAAGTTGGTGAAGGTTTCATTCATAAACAAACAAGTTGGCGTAACAATGCAGAGGCTCTCAACCTTTTGAAATCCAAGGCTCCCCATTCTGTCAAACACAATATTTAATATTATTATACAATAGGGATATTATTATTGAAATTGTAATGACACACCTGCTCAGTTTCATGTACGGAAACTAGGAGTTATAATTTATTTCAATAAACAATTATTAATAATTCCAGTAACGCTCTTCAGTCATTTGAGATTACAGAAATGCGTTTCTCACTATTGGCAATATTCTGTCCATTTTTTAACATAAAATATAAAAAGCTATATTTATTATAATAAAGTCAATTACTTTTCCAGGTTGTCAAGTCACACTTCTCATTTTTCCAGGTGCCTAAGTGCATGAGCACCACGGTTGTTAAATTAAATGAACAGTTAAGGAAACAGGAATAGGGAAGAAATTGATGAAAGAAATATGATCTTCAGAATTACATCATTATTAAGTAAAAAAAAAAAAAAAAAAAAGAACTCTTTCAGTCATTTTACTTTTAAATTAAATGTTACTTGTCATTTCATTGCAATTTGTGAAAACTTTTTGTATTTTAGCTGACTGCAGTAGTACTGGCTTATCGAATGCATCAATTTCCTGGTAATTTATCTTTGGAGAGACAGACACATTTTGTACTACTCACACTGTACTTAACGCTACAAATCAGACACCACAGCAGGAGGATTCTGAATTTGTTTTATTGTTCTAGTCAACATCAGAGGCGCATCAAGGACATGGGAACAGAATCTGTAGGTCTTGCTTCAACCCACACAAACCACACTACAGTACCACCGTCCTGCTTGAGCTCCGTCAAACAGAGCCTGTTCTGCCGAAACATTTCACCATCTGACTACAGTGTGCAAGTGCGATTATGAAGAAATCATGGAGAGCTTTGTCCACAAAATAATGTCAAGACGAAGGACAAAACCACAAGAAAAAAAGAAAAAAGACAGACTGCAGGTCTAAGTTCAAGTTTTAGCCTCGTATTTTTCAGCCCTATATTGATGATATTCTGCGGTAGAACAATCTCACCAAAAAGGCTGCACACAGAAAACAAGCAGAGGCAGAAACTAGACGACTCTTCACAGGAAAAGCGCATGGTTTCTCTTCTAAAATGCTTGTAAGACTTCAGCAGAGATTCACTATGGAAATGCTTCCAGTTGTGATACATTAAACAGAATAACAATGAAACATAATCTGAATAAAGCAAATAAACAAAAAATAAACAGTCTTTTTGCCCTGGCAATCATTCCCATGCACTCCACGTCAAGTTTAGTGACAGGACAGAAAAGAGCTTTATTGTACAGCAATGCGACTCAAGCGTTTCTGAGGATCAGCAACGGTTTAGCGACTGACGCGAGAGGCTGCGGTACAGGCTACAGATTGAGAACAAAATCAGCTTTATTTCCCCCATCTCTGAGAGAGAAACATGGCCAGGCCGACTAGCTGCCTTACAGTATCGCACACACAAACATTCATACACTTGTGCAATCATATGCGAGTGCACACCTGGCCGCAGAACAAAAGCAAACCATTTGCTACGTTAGATTAGAAAACAAAGCAAGTACGCGTCCTCACTCGCACAAACACCGTCGCTTCTGATGGATAGATATTATAGGTACAAAAAAACCTTAAAAAAACATAACACAAAAGACAGTAAGTAATCCAAACGCACAAGCAAGCATGCTATTATGCTGCAGTTTGTTCTTGGGCTCCGTTTTCATCTATGTCCATTGCACTACCGTTCTGTTTCTTTTCCTGATCCTTTTCTTGCTCCGCCACCTTCTAGAAAAAAAAAAAAGAAAAAAAAACACACACAATACAACAACATTAGATAGTAGACAACAGATATCTGGCGGGAAATCTTTTGAGCAGCGAGTAAGAGCTAGTAACTGTAGACACTAACTTTGGCGTCTCTCTCTGCAAACTTTTGAAACATGTTGGCATAGAGGCGCTTGTCCTTCTCGTGTTGCTCTTTGATGTGTTTCTGGCAGATCATGATCTGGTTCTTAGCGGCCTTATTGGCTGGATACAATTGAGAGACACGCTGGAAGTCTGCTCTCGCCCTGTCATACTCCTTCATGACGACCAGTGCCTCTCCTCGCCTAAACAAAGCCTTCTCGTTATTGGCATCCAGCTCCAGCGCCTTTACAGAAAACAAATACAGGAGGCAAAAAGAAACCAGGAGAAAAGGTTTTTTTTTTTAATATTACTAGCAGACCAGAATTAGGATTCAAGAGTGTAAATCAACGAAGAGAGACTCTAACTGCATCACTTTTTCCTTGATGACGATGTTAAAAAATGTACACAGATATAAGTACTAATATTTTAAGATGTACTAAAAAATTAAGAAGCACTAAACAAAAACATACCTGGAACTTATTCCATGCTTGTTTACATGAACGATTGTTCTCATTACCCATTTAAAATAAAAGACATTACAAATTTAGGGTAATTTATTACCATGTTTACTTCATCTCACAACTTTGCATATTTACTTCTGCAGCTCTTCGATCGAATAAGCATCAAAAATGTTGTTTGTTTCCTACCTTGTCACAGTTTTCGAGGGCAGGGTTTGGCTCCTGCAGCTTTAGGTAGCACATAGCTAGGTTGAGATGAGCAGCCAATCGCAAGGCTTTGGCTTTCTCTTCGTCCTCCGGCTGCAAACTGGACTCATGCTCCAACCAGGACACAATGCGTTTGTACTGCATGGATGCCTGCTTATATTTCCCCTCCTGTGCACACAAAAAACACACTCCTATTCTTAAAACAGTGTACCATTAGAATAAAGTGGGATGTATGAAACGATTAATTGCATCCAAAACAAAAAAGTTAATAATTGTGTGTGTATATAATATATTATAACATGCATGTACATTATAAATTATGTTTATATATTAAATACATTTATATACAATATAAATATCTGTATATACACACATGTAAATATTTCCTGATTATATACTGTAAGTATGACATTGTCACTACCTTAAAATACTGAGTTCCTTTCTCTTTGACGATGGCACTCTGTTCTAGTTTCTCAACCGTGTTCATCTCCCAGGATTCTTTGGCCTGCATGAGAGAACACAGCATTTTACGCTCATATCCGCTCATGATAATGACTGTGTACAGATATGACTGCAGAACTGTTCGCTTACAGAGTTCATTTAAGCACGATTAGTTCACTTTAAACAGAAAACACATTTAAAAAATAACTCTTAATAACACAATATCCCCACATGCAAGTGAATTCTGTGCACTGCTTTCATTTGGGAGGAACCACTGACCTTTTCAAACGCTTTCAGTTTGATTTTATACTGCAACGTAGCATTAGGTGGAACGTTGAATTTGTCGCTGCCAGCAGTTCCAAAGCCATACCTGAGATGGATGCACACACATAAATAATATGAACACGACCATGGACATCAACAGATAGTGAGTGCAGGTGTAGGAAACGCGTGTTTACTTTGGTTTGATGGTGAAGAGCGCCTCTTCCCCCTGCTCCATAGACTGCAGGGCTTTCTCCACACCTGGAGGCAGACCCAAACTCCCTCCTTCTCCCACCTCAAACTTCAGCTCACGCTCATCAAAAACACGCTCCTCGTGACTGCCCTCCAGCCACACTGACCCAAAGAAACAGAAAAATTGCACTAGAAATAATTCACTGGAGAAAGCAATTTTTGGGTCAACTATTTCTTTAAATAACATTGGCTTCTGATAACTCATTCGATGGACCCTTGCAAACTGACACCGGCGAATTACTCTCATTTATTGACTGCCGAAGAGCGTTTTACCTTCCACAGATGCACTGTCATTAGGCTTTGTGTAACCCTCCCCCTTAGTGATGATCCTGCGAATAATTCCACCATCTTCTTCATCTGTGATGTCCTCCCCGTGAAACTCAAACAACTCCACCTGCCAGACACATAAATGGACATCCATAAACAAATCGCTTTCTTAGTTATACAATCCAGTATTTTGAATATCCTGTTTGCATGCATCTGGACCTCACCTGGAACACAAGTGTAGCGTTGGGTGGGATTTTGGGTGGGCTGCCAGCAGCTCCATAGGCATACTCAGGTTTGCAAATCAATTGGCAGATCTCGCCAATCTTCATCGTGGCTACACCGATGTCCCATGCTTTGATCACCTGACCTGCGAGAGAGAAAATATACAGTCACAGAGTTAAGTTCAAGATGGTTTGAATTTGGCATGAAACGGAAATTAATATATTTTCTAAATGTACACTGTGAACAATTTGTGCATGCATTTTTGACTTCGTAATTGTTATTAATATGTCAATGTTCTAGTTAAATCACTGACTTCATTTAACGCTGCTCAACCCCAGCCCTTCCTTGTAATCAAATGCAAACTCACCTTCAGATCTGCCTCCATCCAATCAACAACCGATGCACAGAAACAAATCCTTGTCAAACCCACCTTCTTTGATTATTTGTTTGACTCGAATGTACAACACAATAGGAAAGACGTATTTTGCATGCCAATGCCCATAAATGAGTATGGTTCATTAATCCCGATATCAGTGGGTGCTTTGAATGGATTTCGGTTAAATGCTTGAAATGCGGTCTGCGGTTAACACAGATGTTAATGGCATAAATTCCTTCAGTGACTTTAATAAAGCTTTTACTTAACAGGTATCAAAACTGGAGTACAGAAGTTGCTCATTATTTCTATAAACACTTTACAAGCTCAAACTATGATGCTGTTTGTACCAGAATGTGTTTCTGTGTCAGTGTGTATTCTAGTCCATTTACATAAAGATTGAGTCCCAGCTACTAGGCTTGCTTAGCTATTGCATAGCATGTGAGGATCGATTATAGTCTTTTCCCACAGTGTCTAGTTTATTAAATATCAAAAATCCTTTTGATGACAGATTGTAATGCAGAAAGGGTGTGTTTATGAAACACATGTGAACTATTCCAGTTTTAAATGTGCTCTTGTTTACAGATAGTCTGGGATTACACAAGATTTGTATAAGATGATAATTTCGAAGGAAGCGAAATGCTGATGTTGTTAGCATACATAATTTGAGAATAAAGTAACAGTTTTAATTATTTCCACGGTTAGGCAACACTTACGGACTGCAGCTTTAAGGGTGAGTAAATGATGACAGAATTTTCATTTTTGGGGGTGAACTAGGCTACTCCTATAAGCTCACTGTGCTTAGTTTCTGGAATAAACTAAAAGCCAAAGTAAAAATCCTATTGGGTTTCCATCAAGGGAACCAGGTAAGTAATAAATTACAGGTTAGCCTACAATAGTGTGTCGCCAGCAGCTCCATAGGCGTACTCAGATTAAAAATAATCCGTCACTATTCACACTAATACTAGTAGTATTAGTGTAAAGTAGTACAGGTGCTATTTCCATATTAATTACAGCATCAACAACCTGTTTGAATGTCAGAGAGGATAGAAAAACATTCAATCCACTTCACTCTCACCTTTGCCCAGCTCAAAGGAGAACTTCTCTCCTCGATCACGGCTGGAGTCAAACTGCGTGCCATCGACCAGCGTTCCAACATAGTGTACGAATACTTTATCACCGGTCATAGGCAACTCTGTGCCTGTACCCTCCTTCTTGACCATCTGTAGAGGAGCGAAAGACATTAATCATCAATCTGTAGGTCACCATGCATTACACCTGTGATCTGTCAATCTTCAAAGACCGCAGATAGAAAAAATGTTCATGCCTAATGCTTACATTTAGGATGCGTTACTTGATAACAATAAATCCATTTAAACTGTATTTGTACATAGTAAATCACTTTGAAATTGCATGGGTGTGCCCAGCTTGCAACTTATAATTACAGCTAATATTTCTCAAATGCATTACATATAGAGTCTTCAATTATCCCAAACAAGTCATTCCTGTCTGAATCACTTTCCATCTAAAAACAAGACTCTGACAGAAGTTACCAGAAATGACATGATGGCCTGTGTATACATGTGTATACTTCATAAACTGCCACACAGTTTACTACAGAAACGTGTCACTTGTATATAGATACAAAACAAATGACATTTTAGTGTTTACTAGAGATTACACGTGGTTAATCAGTACAAATAAAATTGAAACACACTTAAAGTAAAGTCCACTTAAAAATAAGATTTTTGTCCTCATTTATTCGCACTCATGTTGTTCCGAACACAAAATACTTTGTCTCTGGAACACGAAATGAAAGGCAATGAAAGCTAACAACCGAAAACGTTTTGTCTAACATCTCATTCTCTGATGTACATAAAAGAAGAAAGTGATTACGTTTGGTTAGACATTTGAGGTAAATTATAAGTAAATCATTAGTATAATACCAAAAGTAAATTATGATAAAACGGTCATTTTTTGTGGGTGAACTGTCCCTTTAAGCATGCTAGAAAGATCTAGCAATGCTGCAAAATTAGCAACAGGCTGTGTTTGAAACCAGTTAGCAATGTTATACAAATAAGACGCATTTATTCACATTTTGGTGCATCCAGCTGCATTAAAGAGAGCCAACAGAGAGAAATAGTGTTTCTAACATGCAATCAGTCAGTCACACCTCCTTCATGGAGTCAATGCGGCTCATTGCGCTGCAGTATTTACCTTTAAAACACCTCCATCTTTCTTCGGGGTGATGTCTTCACCCTCGACGGGGATGCTACAGCCTTCATTCACCACCTCTTCTGCAGTCATCTTCGATTTAATGTCAATATTAACTTCGCAACAGCCCCAAAAATAGATCCACTCTCCTCACAGAGGTCTTCCCTTTGCTTAAATCACTGAAGACTCGACGTCTGCCGGGCTAAATGAGATTAATATCGCTATTAGGAATGGGTTTTGTGATCCACAGCTTGAATTTGACGGTTCGTGTTTTTTAAATGTAGTCTTTGACTCCACAGACGAGATGTGTGAGGCGTTTATATAACGTTCGGCCCGCCGCTGGAACTGACGCGACTCAACGAACTTTCCAGAGCTGCGCGAGATCGGAGTCTAGAACTGACTGCAACCTTAGGCACTGTCACTAAACTCTTAACTACAAAAAAGGGCAGGTATTATCTTTATTCATGCCAAACAGCAAGTATAGAACAAATAAAACAAGATACGTATAATAAAAGCAGTAACAATAAATTAAACACCTGAAACGTTAAATTACATTGTAAAGTAGTAAAGGATTCTTATTTAACAGTATTAGAAAGCATGTATATAGGTAGCATGTCCACCATACAGTACTGCTTGATATTTAAAACTATACAGTATTGTATTCAGTGTTGAATGTAATAAAGGAGAATAATACACTTATGTTAAAAATGTGTATTTATATTTTACACTTTTCAGTACATAAAAGTACACAATATAAATACAGTTTTAAGACCAAACTAAAAACTGAAAGATAAAAATATAAGCTATTTCAAAATGAGAATAAATACGATAATAGTTTTAATAGTTTTTAAATGATATTACTCAATTGACAGTAAGAACATGAAATACAATAGTATAAATATAATACAAAGAAAGGCTTCAAAAAAAAACTACTCACGTTTAAGTAAAATAATGATAGCTAGTGATAATCAAAGGAAGGGTAAGGGAAATTATTCTGCTCTTATGAAAGACTAAAACTTGACGCTGGTCCCTATGTCCTAAGAAGTTTTCCATCGTTTTGATTGGCTGAAGCCGAAGATTTGCGCGGTTGTTCGAGGAGGGTTACGCAGTCAGGTCTAGTTTTTCTTTTATATGAAATAACAGGTGGTATTTCTTTGTTTTGCCATCTGCGAAATCTATATAATTACATGGGGAGAGCGACAGATTTATATACGAACTGCAATCATGTTCCGTTGCCTCTGTGAGGAAGTTTATTGTCAGTTTGACTCGGCCAAATGCAGCGTATGTGGTGAATGAGAGCATCTGACCAGATCCTGAGTAAGTTATAAGATGGAGAGCAAGAGCAGTCGGTTTCCTTTCCCTTTCCAGCCCTATCTCATCCAGGAGAGCTTCATGGAGGCCCTTTACACTGCTCTGGATCAGGGGAAAGTCGGTATATTCGAGAGTCCCACTGGCACGGTCAGTCTGCGCACGCGCTGTTCATATCATTTAAAGTGACAGTGTAATGTTTAAGCTTTCCTGTGTTTGATCCTGCAGGGAAAATCTCTGAGTCTTATATGTGGTGCACTGACATGGCTGAGAGACTATGAGGAGCAGAAAAAAAAGGAGGCTGCTAAACTTCTGGATGGACCGGAGAAGAAGTGTGATGCTGTGAAAGAGGAGAACAGCATCAGTCAAACATCAGAGCCAGACTGGGTCTCTGAGTTTGTGCAGAAGAAAGCAGAGAGAGACATTGTGAACAAGTTAAAGGTAAAAAAAATATTATGTGCCTCTTACAGTTCATCAGACCCAAGTCATGTGTTTTTTAACCTGGGTCCTAACTAATGAAAACCTTCAGAGTGAAAAAAATAAAATAATAAAGTGCTGTATAAAGCACTATAGTAAGTGAAAAATAAGTAATATTGCAATGTAAAAAAATATATATATATTTTTTATAAAAGGGCTGCTGCTTAAAACCTTGCTGCCTTTTAATTTTTAAGATAGTGGTCCATAATTATCTAATAACTTACAAATATAAACATTACAAATAAATAAATAGAAACAAAATAGAAAAACAAAAATTACGATTTTAATAAATAATTTAGTAAAAAAATAAAATAATAACACTGTTAGTTTTATAGTGGGTAGAAAATGTAATAATGCATTGTAAAAATAAAATAAAAACTAACATCCTTATAAAATTTAATTTAATTATTTAGAAATTGAGTCATTATATATTAAAAATATTGAACTGGTTTGTAAATTATACAATGGGAGTCCTTTGCGCAAGGATTATCATATATGAGGGTCTGTGACATCTGAAGAAAACTCAACAAGTTAAATATCAAACTTGCTCTCAATTGTATTCAGGATGAAGAACTGAAACGGAAGAAGCGAGAGGAGAGACTGGAGATGATCAGACACAATGCCCAGCTCAAATATGCCATGAAGAGAAAAGTGAGTGGATAAACAGTGGTTTTTATGATATAGATCATAAAACTGTATGGAGGATGGATCTGTTATTTCAGTTACTCATGGATATTACATGTATCCAGTAAAAGTATAATAATTGCACCTTTAACAGGCCAGCGAAGAAGATGAGGCTGTAAAATTACTGCAGCTAAGCAAAGAGGGGGCGGAGTCAGAGGCACACAATCCAGAGGAGGAGGGGCTTATTGTAGCAGAGTATGAGAGTGATGATGAGGCCACACCTAAGACCAGGTATTAAATGTGTTTATGGATGACAGAATGTGTGTGCGTTTTCCAGCCTTGAGTGCTCACAGCATTTCCTCTGTAGGCTGTGTGATGATGACGATGATGAAGATCTGGAGGAGGATCATGTCACTAAGGTAGACTATGTGTAGACTTTTTTTCTAACCAGCAATGGTGTATAAAGTGTTTGTGCATGTTTAACAATACGTTTTGCATCTTTAGATTTATTACTGTAGCCGAACTCACTCTCAGCTGGCTCAGTTTGTGCACGAGGTGCAGAAGAGTCCATACAGGGCCGGTGTTCGCTTGGTGAACCTGGGCTCCAGACAGGTCAACATGCACTCAGAATTGTCTTTGTGATTCTTTACATTATTAATAAAAACGCTAACAATAACTGAACATATACCAACGTTTGTGGTCTTTAAACTTTTTAGTGTTTCTAAAATAAGTTACTTATTTTCACCAAGGCTGCATACATTTAATTAAATGTTAAATATATTTTATAATTCAATTTGTTCCAGTGATGCCTCGTTACTCCAGTCTTCACTGTCACATGATTTTCAGAAATCATTCTAATATGCCGATTTACTGCTCAGGAAACATTTCTCATTATTATCAATGATGAACACAGTTGCGCTGCTCAATAGTTTTACGTCATTTTGCTGTTTTTAGAACCTGTGCATTAATCCAGAGGTCGTCCGGCTCGGAAACGTCCAAATGATGAACGACCGCTGTTTAGAAATGCAGAAAAATAAACACGGTAAGAAACGGCATCACAATCTCTGCCAATTCAATCTCTGCTGATTTCAAATTAGTATATATACTGTATATATATATATATATATATATATATATATATATGTGTGTGTGTGTGTACTGTGTATATTTATGTACACACACTCATACAGTATATATTTTTAAAATATTTACATGTGTATATTTATATTTATAGAATTATTTTATAAGCATATATATACACACACACACACACACACATATATATATATATGTAAACATTACAATAACAATCTATATTTATATATACACAGTAAATATACACAGTACACTCACATATATTATGTGAACAAAACCTTTTATCTTAAATCCCATTAATCGCGGTTAATCGTTTAACAGGACTATTTCAAATGACCCAGTGTTAACACAATCAGGCAAGAATGACATGAGCTAAACACTGAAGTTCTGACCTCCATCTGCAGAGAAACGAGAAAAGGCGCCAGACTCCGAGACGAAACGTCGACGCGCCACTGCCAAGGCAACGTGTCCCTTCTCGGGTTTTGAAAGTTTGATGGCGATGAAGGACGAGGTGCTGGTGAAGGTGCGAGATGTGGAGCAGCTCCTGCAGCACGGCCGGGAGACACACACGTGTCCTTACTACAGCACGAGGATGGCCATACCGGCAGCACAGGTACACACACCTGATGCAGCACACTCTGGCTCATACACAGCCCTGTGGGTTCAGTCTTTGCCTTTCTTTCTCAGGTGGTGGTGTTGCCGTATCAGTCGCTGCTCCATGCTTCCACTCGCAAAGCATCCGGGATCAAACTAAAGGATCAGATTGTTATTATAGATGAGGCTCATAACCTGACTGACACCATCTCAGCCATACACAGCGCAGAAATCAGTGGAGCACAGGTACACACACACAAACACACACACTGATCAGATCTAGTGTAGTCAGATTGGTGGCTTACTGATGTGTGTATCTTATTTTTCAGCTCTGCAGGGCTCATTCACAGCTTTCTCAGTACTGTGAGCGCTTCAGGTGAAAATACAACACACTTCTGTACATCTATATTGAAGTTTATTATTTACTCACCCTGACCTTGCCCTTCCAAACCCATGTCACTTTCTTTCTTCTGTGGAAGACAAAGGAAAGGAAAAAGGAAAGGAGGTGATGTGAGGACAAGTATGGTGACCCATACTAGGAATTTGTGCTCTGCATTTAACCCATCCAAGTGCACACACACAGTAGTGAACACACACCCGGAGCAGTGGGCAGCCATTGCTGTGGCGCCCGGGGAGAAATTGTGGGTTCGGTGCCTTGCTCGAGGCACTAACCTCAGTCGTGGTATTGAAGGTGGAGAGAGTGCTCCCCCCACCTAGACTCCCTACCGGACTAAGACTCGAACCCGCAACCTTTGGGATACAAGTCCGACGCTCTAACCATTAGGCCACGACTGCCCCTAAAGAGAACTTTTGCAGAATGTTCACCCAATGAAAACGAGTCAATCTGATGCTGTCACAAATGCCTTGTAAACGACTCCTAATTAATGTCATTAGCGTAAAACATCACCAATCATCATAATTTAGAGCAGAGCTCGATTTTTAAAAACCTGCAGTACTCCTGACAATAAAAGTGCGTACATCTGCTCTGCCTGTGGCGTGACTCCAAGCACTTTTCCACATCAAAGATGGCATGGATTTAAGCGTACACATTCTACATTTAAATCTGCGCATACGCAGGCTTTATAAATGAGGCCCCGGGTCACACTATCATTGTGAATAAATGTAAATATTATTGTGTTGTTTGGTTGCAGAAGTCGGCTGAAGGCCAAAAATCTGATGTACATCAAACAGATCCTCTTTGTGCTGGAGGGACTTGTGCGCACACTCGGAGGTCAGCTGTGTGGCAGATTGCGTTGTTTGTTTGTTTTATCTTCTCATTTTATCTAGCCGATTTATTGCTGTGGTTTCCTGTTAAAAGGTAAAGTGAGTCAGAATCCGAACACTCAGTCCTGCCAACCAGGTAAACAAACACGACCAGCACGCACAAGAAACCTTTCACTCCTAAATCTTTTCTTCCTTCATAGAGTTCTGATTTTGAATTTCTTTACACAACAGGATGCGAGCTGCTGACTATCAATGACTTCCTGTTTAAGGCTCAAGTTGATAACATAAACCTTTTTAAGGTATTACACTGACTCTGTATTATTTATATACTATTATATCTATTTATTATATATGATTTATTTATCATATTAATATTTTTAATTTATATAGTTTTTTTTGTATTTATATATATATATATGTATATATATATATATATATATATATTTATTTATTTTTTTGTACTAATTTTAATCATATCTTAAACAAAAAAATTTTCAGAGCAACTCTTAATTTTTTAAAATCAAATATTACAGCTTTTTTCAATTAGCAAAATTTACAAACTTTATTTTCATTATAAATTAAATTATTTGTGTGTGTGTGTGTGTTTTTTCTCTTAGTGTACTACACTATTTTATATATTATATTATTTATGAATATTTTAAATTAGTTTTTTTTTTACTTTAAATAGTTTTAAATAGTCAATAGTTTTATTTTTAATTTTGTAATATTTATTTTTAGCTTTATTTTGATTTTAGTTTTATTCATTTCACTTATTTTAGATGCAACATTCCCATTTAGGAATTGTATATCCTGTGTATTCATGAATGTTACTGTATATTTATATCTTTTGAAGGTTCAGAAGTATTTTGAGAAGAGCATGATTAGCCAAAAAGTGAGTACGAGAACACATTTGAGACCGATTTTTAAACAACACTGAACACAAACACTCACAGACGATCCATGTCTTTCATGTAGCTGTTTGGATTCGTGGAGAAATACGAAGGCAGTGGTGTAAACACACACTCCAGATCTAAGAACAAAGAGAACCGTCGCATTGAAGGACTGGGGCGCTTCCTTCAGACGCTTCAGAACAAGCCTACAGGTACACTTCGGTCTCAGTCTGCTTTACTTCCTCACACACGCTGGTTCTACTCACAGAAGCAGTGGTGTTCTAGATGTTTCAGAGCAGCAGATGGCAGTAGAAGACAAACCAATCATGGCTTCTCCAATGATGCTGGTTGAAAGTTTCCTGTTTGCTCTCACTAACGCCAACAAAGACGGACGGGTGGTGATACAAAGGCAGGGTAAGTGAATATTCGATCCCATGCACATGGATACACATGCTCTTGTCTCTCACACATAACTCTCCTTTCTTCTCCAGCATGTCTTTCTCAGAGCAGCCTGAAGTTTCTGTTGCTGAACGCCGCAGTTCACTTCACACAGATCGTCCAGGAGTGTAGGGCCGTGATCATCGCCGGGGGAACTATGCAGCCCGTCAGCGCACGCACGCACACACACACAAACACTGTTGGACACAGCTGTCTTAGTTACATAACCTTGAACAGACATATTAAAGTCTCTCAGTGTGTAGAAGAGCAAAGGGCTGATTTTGTTAATGTTTCGCAGGTAGCTGATTTTAAAGAGCAGCTTCTATTTTCCGCCGGGGTCACGGAAGAGCGTATTTTAGAGTTCTCATGTGGTGAGTTTATGGTTTTGTGCACATTTCTTCTTGCTATCTTTTCCAATGTCGCTGATTATGTGTGTAACTCTTGCATAATGGCTCCAGGTCATGTCATACCCCCTGAGAACATCCTACCCATAGTCCTTTGCACCGGCCCCTCAGGACAGCAGTTGGAGTTCACTTTTCAAACTAGAGACACGCCACAGATGGTAAAACTTACATGAGCAAATTAAAACTATCACAGATGGTTGCAAGCAAACACAAAAATCTGCTCGTCTTAAATTATGGCCACAAAGTATCCTAAGTCTTAGAAAGGCCAGAAAAGTTCTTAAAAGCATAACCGTGGCATTAAATGTCACATGCACTCCAAAAGACGGATATCTTTGTCCAGTACAAATATCTAAACCTCTTTAAATCCTTATTTGAACAGTGTAATTCATCAGATTTTTGTGAGCAGTAGATAATTGTGTATCAATACAAGACTTCTCATGTCATTTTTGCATTTACCTTGATTTAAACATTTTTTAGCATTTGCACTAATTAAAATACGGAGGAAGAACATCACTTATGTGCAGAAGGAGCAGTAAAAACGATTTCATTTCCTTGTCAAGCTACTTTTTAGTGTGTAAAAGTATTTGAAAAGTAACATATTAATGTATTGTATTCCCTTTCATTATTTGGTCTTTAAAAAGGCTTCAAATGACCTTTATTAAATAGAAACCTAGTGACATTTTAAAATTGTTATTTTAAGTTATAATAATATTTCCCACTATTACAGTTTTCACTGTGTTTTGTTGTCAAATGAGCTTTTTTCAATTACCCAAAAATATGTTCAGCATGACCTTTATACCTGTTATGCATCTCAGATGGAGGAGACCGGCCGTGTTCTCTCAAACCTCTGCAACATAGTGCCGGGGGGCGTGGTCTGTTTCTTCCCCTCCTATGACTATGAGAAGAGGATTCTGGGACACTGGGAGAGTACTGGTGTCCTACAGAGGCTAGAGTCTAAGAAGAAGGTACACGAACGCCAGTACGATCGAACACCAAGTCAGTTTACACAGGAGTTAAGATGCTCTTTATGTTTTTCAGATTTTCCAGGAGCCCAAAAAAGCCAGTCAGGTTGAGCAAGTGCTCAGCGATTACTCCAAATGTATACAGGTGTGTTAGTGTGTGAATATGACTATGCTAAGAAGTTATATCTACAGTAAATGACGGTGTGTTACGTGAATGCAGCGCTGCAGTAATACTGGAAGTGGCCAGACAGGGGCGCTCTTATTCTCTGTGGTCGGAGGGAAAATGAGTGAAGGAATCAACTTCTCTGACGACCTGGGCAGGTAAAAACTGTTCAGAATCGCAAGATATACTATCACTGCAATATGCATAGATAATCAAAAATGTGCCATATACTATAAAGCACACTGCAATACGACAGCAATATAGAATATTTAGTAGCATGTATAGTATAGTATGCATTAATATTAGTGCTGTCAAATGATTAAACGCGATTAATCGCATCCAAAATAAAAGTTTTTCTTTACATAATATATGTGTTTATGCTGCGTTTATTTATTATGTTT
>JAUMHG010000019.1:3090507-3103991 GCA_032359395.1 Enteromius anoplus
ATATATATATATATATATAATAAATATATGTAGTACACATACATATATGGTTTAAAAATATATACTTTGAATGCCATTTGACAGCACTACTTTTTATTGATTTATTACTGTAAGCTTACTGTATCCATCTCCTCTCCACAGATTAAGATAAATGTTGTGTCTCAGCAACGAACCACACAGAGCTCCAGCTTCAATTAAACAGGTCATGGCAGTGGTCATCAATCAGCAGACTGTGTTTGGACTTCATCATAGTTTAAGTCTTATCTTCTGCAGCAGTACAGTTATGTAAGTTTTTCACTGCAAGCATCTCTCATTTTGAACTAGTTTTAGTAAAAATGAAATGCAGTTGGTCTTATCTCAGGCACATGGCTGTGTTTGAACACTGCTTTGAGCATGCTTTGGCAAAGGACAAATATAATCTGATTTACCATGCTAAATAACACTCGTCATGAATATTGCCAACCTGATTCAGTGTGCATTTTACTTCCTTTAACAATAATTGATTGTCCATCTTTGAGGTGCACAGTTATAGTTTTCAATAGAGGCTATTTTGCATCAACCCCAAAATTGAGCACAAGACGGCATGTTGAAGACATTCATCTTTATTTCTGAAATAGAGAATACAGCTGGTATTTTTTTTTATCACATATACCAAATGCACTCTCCCCCAGTTCGCCTGAGTCTCCATGGCAACAGCGCTCCTCTACCTGTACATTCACAACCTTTTATTAAAATCAAAAACTCATATTTATATAATAAGGCATATTAATATGTCAGCAGTACTTCAGCCATGTACAAAAACAACATAAGAGGGGAAAAAATGTAAAGACCTTAAATGAGTCTACATATAGAGAAGTGCTCACATCCTTGCAATAAATATCAATGTTTTTTTCTACAGAACACAATAGCAAATATACAAGAGAAGAAATACGGGAACGAATGATGCTGGTGTGGAATAAGACTTAATCGGACGTGAATGGAGTTGTTGCAGAGACTTTTGATATTTACAGCTCTGTACTTTCTGGCGTGGTGAAAGCAGTATCAAAACACAATCACTTTTATCATATAAATATTCTGTTTCTATAATATTTTCTTGCGTGTTTAGAAAACCATGGCGACGTAATGGCCTAGCTTTTTGTGAGGATGTTGAAAATAAGCGTGAACACTGTTGAGTGTCACATTGCGATTGCTGAGCGTTTACATGTCAAAGTTATTGTCGAAGGGCTCGATGACTTCAGGGTTCATTACTCTGCCCATGAAGAGGATGGATCCTATGACAAAACAAAATCAACACAATTATTTAACATCAAATCCGATACATCCACATAACACATATTAAGACAACACACATTAATGCAAAATTCTAAATATTTTCAGTATTATAAAACATTTTTTAAATAATTTGAAGTCAGTAAGACTTTTTTTTTCAAATAAATTACTTTTTTATTTTATTTTATTATTATTATTTATAATAATATATAACCTTTATTTATATTTACTTTTATTCTGCAAAGGAGCATTAAATCAATCAAAAGTGACTGCAACAACATTTATAATGTTAAATAAATGTGTAATTTAGAAAATATATACATTTTTATAAAAAAAAAAAACAACATTGCATAACTGTTTTCAATATTTATAATAATAAGAGTTGATTTTGAGCTGCAAATCAGCATATTAGATTGATGCTGAAAATTCAGCTTTTTTATCATAGAAATATTCAGCATTTTGAAATGTATATTAAAATCAAAACTTGTTTTGCATAAACAAATAAATGTTTAAACAAAAGAATACTTTTTGATATATTTTGGATCAAAAAATGCAGCTTTGGAGAGCATAAGATTAAAAACATTAATAATCTTACCAACCCCGAACGTTGGAGTATATATATATATATATAGGTATTTGAAGATAACATGTACCTGTTTTTCTGTTTCTGATGACGAAGAAGAAGGGGTGGTCAGCCATGACTTGTGGGTACAGCACCAGCGTCCTGGTCAATGCAATCATACCTGAAGAAAAACAAAAAATAGTGGCTGAGTGAAATATGCATTTAAAAAAAAAAAAAGCCTGTTTCTGCCCTTTCATATAAAAAAGTGCTATTTTTGGTAGTATTAAAATGATTCAAAATCCTTTTTTTCACTTTGATATTTAAAAATAAATAATAAAATAAATAAAAACAATTTCAACTTCACCTCACCCGCACAGAAAGAAAACAAGTTCATTTCAGCTATGCAAAAGCATGCCGTTTTCATTTATATGATCTTTAAAACTAAGCTTATCATTATTCATAATAATATAAAATATATAAATAGATGAATACATTTACTGATTAAAAGATGCACTAATTTAGTAATTCATTTTTATCTTAATATGGTACAAATATAATACGAAACCAACGTGAATACAAAGATTACACATTACCAAAGAAATTGTCCTGGGTTATTTTTTAATTCCTTTTCATAATCTCGCACTTTACTTGTTTTTGATGTCAATGCAAAACTGAAAACTAATATTAAAAGGATTTCACTAACACTAGCCTATGTGTTGACTCAGTCAATCTTTCATCAACCTTAATTAAAAAGACACATGTTGAACAGGAGGGGGCGCTTCAGTCTGTGTGAATGCTCAAGATTTTACTGCAGTGAGAAAAAGCGCTTCGAGAACAGAGAAAAGTATAGACGCAGAAAAGGAGAAACTGATCATGATTTTAATTAGAAATGCGAAACATGATTAAAGAGTGGTGGAGGACAGAGTGAGAATAATAAATGTATGTGGCAGTGAAATCCAGATAAAGTCACCTGATCCTGCCGCCCCCTCAGCCCCTTCCTCCGTCACCTCCAGGTAAGCTTTCTGCACAGCCTTCCCGATAAACAGATCCTGTCCGTCTGCAGACAGGCAGAACATGTAAATGAAGAAGATTACGGATTATGAAAAAAGACTAGACTAGAGTATAATGAACCTACAGCTGAGCTCAGTCACATACTATAGTTTAATAGTATTATATTTAATAGTAAAATTGAAAAAAGTAAAAAAACAACAAAATAATAATGTTAATAATAATAATGAACATTAAAATGTGTCAAATAAAATATTGAACTGAACAAGAAAAATTTGAAAAATAATACTGAACCTGAAAAATTGTCATTAAGGAATTTCGGTATTTTAATTTAAGTCTTTTAAGTGTTTTTTTTTATTTTTTAATTGACATTTTACTATTTTGGTGGGTGTTAAAATATCTAGGTGACGTTAAAGTCACTTTAAAGCTGCAGTCCGTAACTTTAGCGGTTAATAAACAGATCTGTGTGCGTTTTGCAGAGGAACATGGTCTCTCTGTTTATGTCTAAGACGAATCACGAAGGTATTATTATATAGTATATGTAAATAGATAATAGGTAAATTAATACATTTGCTAGATAAAATGTGCAGGCAAAAATCCCATCACAATGCAGGCTGGTTTCCAAGGCAGAACAAGTGTGTTACATCCCGTCCTTGAGCCGTCAATCACATCCTGAGCATCTGTGTGCGTGTGTGGAATAACAAAGCGCTCTCATAGGTCAGTGCGTGTGTTTTATCGATTACCTGTCATCTCGGCTGTCATGGCTGACAGATCGGCATCTTTAGTGAAGATGTTCTTGATGCCCAGCTGCTGCAGAGTGTCTCTCAGATCGATCTTTTGTTCTACCTTGAACCTAAATATATCCGATTGATCAGGTCAGCGAAACAAGTATACAGGCTTTACATGAATTAAATCTAAAAGCAAAACTATTGATAAATGAAACGGAAACGCTGTGTGTGTCACCTGGGCAGGTAGACCTCCACCTTCTGCCTCTTGACGTTGTTGGCCCACTCCTCAAGCAGCTGCGCTTTGATGATGGGCTCCAGGGAGGCCAGAGGAACCTCCTGACGGGGCAGAACGATCATCATGCTCATGTCTTCACCTTCATAGAGCATCTCCAGCACCTGGTACACTCCACCCGCCTCCGTGGTGCCGTCACTGAACTCTCCTGAAGATGAAGGATAGCCATTACTTTATACTGTGTGTTCTTGTTTGAGTCCACGTGCCATCAAAGTTGTCTATGTTTATTTTGTTAGCTCAGGTTGCTATTTTTGTGGCGATCTAGTTATCAGTGCAAGTAAATCCCCCCCCAAAAAAGAACCCCATCAGTTTAAGTGTGACATAATTAACCACGCCCTTTTTTTTTTTACAGTTTTAGTAATGGTTACAGTTTTTGTAGTTTTTAATTTATTTAAATATGTAGTTTTTATTTATCTTATTTATCATGTTTAGGTTATTTAGTCTTAGTTCTTTTAGTAAAATATAAAAATAAAATTACACCAAACGACAAAAACGACAACTGAATATTTGATTTAATTTCAGTTAACATTAACATTATGATTTTAGTTGTAGTTAACAATAGCCCTAAGATAGACAACATACTTAGTGTGACTGTTATTTTATTACTGCTGTTGTATTTTTTGTTAATATTTTGAATTAGATTTTATTTTTATTGTTTCTGCTTGATGATTTCATCATTTGTATTATTTTTTAGTTGTTGTTTTTTTTTTTTTTTTTTTTTCATTTTTATTTTAGGTTTAGTTTTTATAGCACATCACGTTTAAAAAAATATTGCTCTGGAAACCTTTTATTTTTTTATTTTTTTTTTATATATTTTATTTTACAAGTTTGTTTTAGTTTAAGTTAACTCGAATAACCCTGGTGTGAATACATCATTTAGCCAAGTACGGCAATTTTCCAAATTAACATTAGTATTATTTTTTATTAATAATAAACCTAGTTTCAAAGATTATTTAAATCAATACTGCATGCTTTTGTTGGTATGGAAAAATCTTATCTTATCAGCTAATTATTACATTTAGCCAATTTTTTTAGCCAAGTTAAGGTTTAGTTAAGGTTCTGTATTCCACCATTGTTAATGCCCTTCATTTATGTAAGGCTGGTTTTTCTGTTTTCAAGAGCTTCTGACGGCTCTGTCTCTCTGAGTAAGAAGACTCTGTACTGTATCTCTTGCATCACTCTTTTCACAGACGCTACTCTTACATTTCCCCGCTCAATTTGTGCTGTTGCTCTGTTTACTCCTTCAGTGTCTCCCTGCTCCACATTTACCTTCATCTGTCTTTCTATTTCTCTGTTTTGTCAAAGAGAGATGATGAGACAAGCGCACTGCAGTTATTCTGCAAGATCTGTAAAGCTCAGCCAGACTAATCAGCAGTGAGCCATGCAGAAACCATATATAACAAAAACATGTCTCTTTTACTTACAAAGGGAAAATCACGTATTTGATCAAAAACAGTTTTAGAACTTGGTTAATATTATTACAATTTTAAAATAACACTTTTTGTGAATAGTGTTTAAAATGTAATACTCTTTGAATTTTCAGAATCATTACTCCAGTCTTCAGTGTCACGTGATCCTTTAGAAATAATTTGCTGCTTATGAAACAATTTTTTTCTGGCAATCAAACGGTTGTCCTGCCTTATATTTTTGTGAAAACCATTTTTTTAACAATAAAAAGTTTAAAAGATTTATTTGAATTATTTTAATGAATTATTCATTTGAATTATTTTAACTTTATAATTGTCTTACTTTTCAATTAAATGCATCCTTGGCAAAAAAAAAAAAAGTAGGCTACAGACCCAAAACTTTTGAACAGTTGTGTGTGTGTGTGCGTGTAGCTGAATAGAATAAAATATTCAAATAATTATTTGTACAGCAAGAGGGAGCGTTAATAAGTCCTATATAATAACCTTAAATCTTTTTAAACTTTCAGAACCTTATGCGTAATAAAATGTTCATGTTTTGGTTTTGGGAGTCCCCAAATGCAAGGTCAAAAAACACTTTTAGTGTCTTATAATATGCACTCCTCCACAATTCATTTTTCCCCTCCTTTGCGATGTGATGCTAATCTGCAGTGGAAATCTACGCTTCACCCATTCAAGCCTGTTCGTACCGTAGTAGAAATCTCCCTGCTGGTACATCATCAGGGTCTGAACTTCACTGCCATCGTCCTTGGTGAAGGAGAAGGTTCTGGTGTTTTCTGGTCTGAACTGGTTCTTCCAGCTGCCTCTAAAGTACACCGCATTCGCTAACATGATCATGGTGGAGCTGCTGAAGTCGTCCGCAGACACCAGGTTCTGGATTTTGCCTGCAACAACAACAAAAACCCAGATTGCAATGACTGCTGCACATCACAATCCTCTCTTTCTCAGAACAGGCAAGACAGCGTGATCTCTTCAGTGGCATTAAATCATATCTCTTCCAAAGCTCTGGGATTTGTGCTGCTATCTATCAGTTTTCCTGCAAAGGCGAAAGCTGACTGTGAGAAAAAGGATCTGCCTGGAAATGGCTTGGGAATGTCATAATCATGCAGAATATAACAGATCCGCCATTATCTACTTTACTGTCCTCCTTCACTGAAGTCAGAGTAATTCCTATTAAAATGATCCAGGAAAGACATCAATACAAGAATAAAAACTTTTTTTCGGATATCATCCTGTCTTGGTAAATAACAAAGGATACTATTTTAAATACATGATAGCATGCATTCAGTTTAAATATATATATTTTTAATCAGAGATATATATATATATATGACTATAATATATGACTTACTCTCTGTGTGGTTCAGGACCCAAGAGTTGATGCGTTGAGCCACGGCTGCTGATTGGCTAAAGTCCACCGTCTCCAGCTCTGCTTTGAAGTACTTCTTCATGAGCTGCAGGAAGTCCTCGTTGAAGTGAACCCCTGTCTGCAGAAATAGAGAGTTGGCCAGCCGTACCACGTACTGGTCTTCATCTGTGGACAGGGCCTGTGTCAGGTTGCTCAGCAGAGAGAACTCCTCATCTGGAGAAGGTACAGACAAGAAGAAAGCACTTCTTTAGAACGTGCTGCAATATTACAGTCATTGAAGTCACAATCCCATTCAAAAAAAATATATAATTTCACCAATCCTATCAAGAGTTTGGGTCTGGGTCTTATTTCACAGCAAAATAAAAATAAAAAAAGTACATTCTTCATTAATATAATGTATTTAAACTATACATTATTTTAGGCAAGGCAAATTTATTGATATGGCACATTCCATACACAATGATATTTCAAAGTGCTTTACGTAGAACGAAGTAAAATAATAAAAATAAATCACAACAATAAAACAAGGATTTTTCAAATGATTTATAAAATGATTTAAAATCAATTTAAAATGGTTAAACGTAGGAAATGATACAATGTATCTGTGCGATACTTCTATAATGCAAATACATTGTTTTATTATTTTTTTAATTAATACTTGAAACTTTTTAGATACTTAGTCTGTTTGTACAATTAGTACAGTTGAGATCATGCCTTTATAACCTCAAAAACCTTTAGACTAGACAACATTCAAATTTCTTGTGTATGTAATACAAATAAATAAATACATTCTATACATTTTAAACAAAACATAGCAGTTAAACCATTTATTATTATACTGCCTTAACTGATGTAGAATCAATATAAAGAATATTGGGAACCACAAAATTTGAGTGGAAAATTTGCTTAATTGTAACAAATATAAAAATAAGAGTTAAATAAAAATATATGCAAAATTTATTAAAATAGGCTACATTTTTGTTTTATGCAAAGTATTCATGTATTCCTTTTAACCTTTAATGTAAACCTTTTAAAGGCCAATTCACACCCCAAAGACAAACTTAGAATCTAATAGAGTCATGTTCACACCTCACCAACAGACACTGACCTGACGATCCTATATTCACAATGCATTTTTGTCATTATTCACATGAAAAGACTGTGAACTGAACAAAAGGAGCTGTTGGTGAAGCCGTGGTTGTTGTAATTTAAATGAAAAGTTTAAATGAAAACAAGACTAGTCTATTGGCGTTTGCTTGTGTGGTGTGAATTGGCCTGAAGACAAACCTAGAATGATTCCTAAAACATGCTTTAAAATCAAATGTACTGTTAGGATTTCTTTTCAAGCAGGTTGGTTTAAATGCATATGAAGAAATGAGAACAAGTAGGTGGTCAATGTTTCGGATGATTGGGAAAAGACTTAAAAGTTAAAGATGAAAGAGTGCTGTTTTACAGATAAGCGTACCTTCTCTGAAATGGCTGTAGCCCACGGCCTGTCTGATCTCCTCTAAAGAAGAGCCGCGGGCCCCCAGCTCCACCATGCCCAGAGCCAGGGCCACGCTCAGGGGCGAGAAGATGATGTTCTCCTCTCCCCCCGTGATCTGGAGCTGGTGGTACAGTCTGACGGAGAACTCTGCCGTCACATCCTCAGGAACGTCTGCCGCCTGGCAACCGCATCCCCGTAGCAACATCAGAGGCAAGAGTCCGAGCAGCAGCATGGTAAACGAGGGACGAGCTGACGAGAGAAAGAGTGAGTCAGAGTGAAGGACATGGTAAATACAACTCCACGTGAATAAGATCAATCCATGTAATGGAAATATATTCTATATTCTAATATTCAGCCAGAAACTAAAGGCTGGAATATCTCATGTGACTTTTCACTCATTTTTGAAGTCGGGGGATTTTTTCAGAAATCAGAGTTGAAAGATTTCACAATACATTTCATAGTGCATGATGGTCATAAACTCCATTTTCTTAAGCTTCAGACTATAATTTAATTCAGTACGAGGATATTAAACAGTTGTGATATTCTGAGACCATTTTAGAACATTTTTACTGCCATCTGTTCAGATTTTATAAGCTGTGTTGTGTTTTTTTGTGCCTATTATAGACTTGTTTGGTTCTTTAAAATTTCTTCTTTTGTGTTCAACCGAAGAAACTCATACAGGTTTGTAACTTGAGAGAGTATATCATGACAAACTTTTTTGGTGTACTGTTCCTTTAAGCAGTCAAAAACAGCCTAATCAAATGTCGCTCATTTCACATGCCCAAATGCTAGTCAATCCAAAGAGAGGCAATTTACATACAGAAAATTCATTTATTCATCATTGTGTGCCATTTATCACTGAATAATGTGACGGAATTGCCTGTATTACATTAAATCATGTTATTATTATTCAATCATGTGAGTACAAGAGGGGATGAAATTCTTACTGGTGCAGTTTTGCATAAAAAAAATGTATGGAATTTGAGAATCTTCACTCCGTTTTAGTTTCACTGCGCATAATAGAAATAAAAAGGGGTTCAGATGCAATAGTGTAAAGAGTCTTGCTTCAACACAAGGTTAAAGCCTCTATACACCAGCATATACCTGCTCACACAGGCAAATAAACCCACATATACACAGATGTAGCTCTACCTTCATCCTCGCATGGCAAAGTCTCCCTGCTTTAGTCATTGCCTGGCAACAGTGTTTTCCACACAAACTAAGAATGCAGGGGAGAATGTGGCCTTGTGCCATTGTGTGATGTAGAGAGAGAGAGAGAGAGAGAGACAGTGTGTGTATGGTGTGTAGGGAATAAGCATGCAAGTCTTGCTGCCACATAACCTACTTTATTATTCCATTAAACAGATAATGACAGACATTCATGACAGACTGAACCTACACATTTAAAAAGACACAGGTAAACCTAAAATCCAATCAAATAAATTAAGCTATTAAGGAATATCCTGAAGCAATAACATAATGCAGTGGTTTTTGGTATTTTTCTTTAATCCAAGGTGACATCCAGCGAGTTGAAAAGGGTGATCTGGGATGTTTTTTTTTCAATCCTAAAAAAACCCATCTGAAGCACTCCAGTCATTGATTTCACAACTATATTTCACATGCATCTTTTCAGCATGTGGAATTCAAGCAAAACAGGCAACCGATTCAAGAAGCCTGGCCAACAATCCACAGAAGATTCATCTGTTCTTGATCTCTCATGACCTGAATGCTGTATCTCAGATTCTCTGGCTTTCAGACTCATGCGCTCAAGGCTGGTGTAACTGGACCTGACCCTGGTGACCGAGGTCGGGGCTGAAAAACAGATGGCCGCTTGTGAACGCTGGGGACAAGAGAAGGTACACGTGAAAACCGCACCAGACCTGCCTGACCTTTCGCTCACCCATTCAGGATTCTGGACAAAGGTCTGACAGCCACCTGGGAGACTTCAACCAGACCACCAACCACACTAATGGACCCAACCAGAAAGAAATTAGCGACAAAGCAATCCTAAGCTGTCCTTTCTGGTCTGGCAAGTGTCTGCACAATTTCCGATACCATCACTGAGGTATAATTAATAGTTAGTTATAATAAATAGTTACTAAAAGCACTTATATCATAAAGTCGAGTCAAACGTGTCAGAATCTGCTCAAGTGAAATCAGGCTTCAAAGTGCCACAAACATCTTTTCACACACGCACTAAGAAATTGCTCTAAATATGTCCTATATCCTCCAAACCGCCTTCAAGCAGTACTAACAAGCGCATAGTCAAGATGTTTCTGGAGTGGGGGCAGCGTAGGCAACCTCTTACTTTTGGGCCCTTTTCATTTTAAGTTGGAGCTGAAACACAAGGAAGGACCGAGAAGCAAGATGAATATCCATGCTGGACAGCCATGCCCATAACCATCATAATTTCATTGTTGCATGGTGTTTCTAGTGAAGCTGAATATGTCTTGCTGGAAAGTAAACTTTTTTAAAAGAAAACCTTTTTGGAGAAATAGGAATGAAAAAATGCAACACACACACACACACACACATATGCAAATTTATATAGTTTGACTAATGAGAGTTGGTATGGACAAAAGTTAAAAAAATCAGACATCTCCATTTGTTCTCCAATTAATCTCAGTTCTGTCTAAAAGAAACAACTGAACGTTTTTAATTTTTAACAAGGGAGGCAAATCTAAGCAAACAAACATGGTTTTCCATCAAGTTCGGAGCTCTCATTTCCCAAAGATGATCGTTCATTCCTGGAGACGGATCTGTCATCATCAGAGCGAGAAACACGGTTGGTGGCACCAGAACTCTCCATCCACATCCATCAGCCTCCTTTTTCCTGACAGGATGGCCCAGATAGAGAAGAGCATGCTGGGTAAACTGCCATCTCTCTCCCCCTCCTGAGCCCTCCAGAGGACAGACCCGGCGGTGCAGTGTTGTTTAAAAGGGGACGCGAAAAAAAAAAAAAAAAAAAAAGAGGACGGAGCGGAGCAGGATTTGACTGCAGGTGAAATGTTGAACATACTTCAAGAAATTGGAATTAGTCCAAATATTGAGATAAAAAAGGCTGTGGGCGAGAAGACACACTAGTTGAGGAGTTAAAGAGCCATGCAGTGACAGCGCAGTGGTGTGGGAACTCCACTGGAGACTAGAGAAGAGCAAGACATGGGTCAGCTTTAATTAAACTCTATTAAAGCGATCAACACCCACAGGAACCTGCGGAGCGCTGTTGTACAAGACACTGCTATCACTCCGATTCTCATCCTCAGATAGAGAATAGATGCAGCTAAACAGACATATAAAAACTTCAGACAAGTTTTTACTGCCTTCAAGTGCGATAGGGATATATATCCATACCTCTTAGTATTTATGTAGATATTTACTATGATAAAATTAAGCACTTTATACATGTTTTTTTACTTTTTTTTTTTAATGTTTGTTTATTTTACTTTTTGCACGGCATCTTAGGATTTGCATCTTAACTATTTTTCATGAAGCAGACAAAAGGCCTTTTCATGATTCGGCTCTTCAGTGTATCATATACATACAGTGCAGCCAGTGTAGTCTGATTATGACATTTTTTTTTTTTTTTTTTATGGCTGTGAATTTTGCCAGCTTTCAGTGAACTGGACTGTTTGAAATTATTAATTAGGAAACATGCATGAATGTAAAAGAAAGGAGCTGTGGGATATCCTTGATGGCCTAGATTTTAAATGAAATATTAAAAGTGCAATCATTTTAATAACAAGATCAGAACAAGAATTTTCCATAAGAAAGGATTCAAAAATTCTATATATCCTTTTGCTTTTTTAACTTTTTTTAAAGTTTTAATGCTTCAAAGTAATGCTTAAATTCAGTTTTAAATAAATTAAATGTTTATTATTGCGTGTATTATTTGTTTGTTTTTTTACTATACATATTATTAAATCATACATTTTTTTTCCCAAACTCTTATTTTTATATATATGACAAACAGACACTTATAACTGGAATAAAGTTCTATATTAAAACACACCAATAAATAGAAAATGGAAAATAGAAAAAGTTTTTCATAATAATACATAATTTTTGTGGAAAATGCTTTAACTCTATACGGGGGACAAAAAAAAGCCTCTTTGGTCCAGAAAGTTTCCTGTTTAATAGTAAGTTAGACTGCCAACAGACTGTGAAGGGACTTTGTGTTTGTTGTCTGATTACAGAAATAATCAATTCTTCTAAAAGAAACAAACCCTTAACTGTGAGATTCAGAACAGTATAAACACTTAAAATGAACACTTAACAGTAAAATGGCATTTTTATTATCCAAGTATTTACAGAATTGTTAACGAATCCATGCACAGCTTATAGGGGTTTAGGCAAGCTCTCAGGGTCAACACATGGGTCAACATGCTTCTGTCATTAGAGGGTTAGCATCTGGCTTGTTCCGAACAGCGTTGTAGCAGAGGTTCAGCATATAAGAGGCTTTAACTGCAGTGTGTGTGTGATATGATCTCCTTCGGTCTGAACTGGCACAGCTGTCCAACAGCACAGCCCACCACTGAAAAATAAATCACTGCCACCAGACCACTGTTGAGTAATTTTACTTTGTATTATGCCATTTACTCAGTATGGTATTATCTAATTTAAAATATGATGTATGGTAATCAATATACTAATTAATATGTTGAGTTATTCCAATACTTATATATATATACACTTATCCTAGCCACACATCTCTTCCCATCAGTCCAAGTTATTAGAAAGTCATTTTCGCCTTCCTTAAACAAGTTGACTCAAAAATACAATTTCTGTCTGATACGTTTTCCAGCAAAAATCAAGAAATGACCACATAGTAATAAAAACCATCATAACAGTTGTTGTAAAAGCTATATTCTACATCTTGACCAAATGATACCTGTTCTTTAACATGCATGTTTTTGGTTCCACTGAAGAGAGGTTTAGAATGAGATGAATACAGAATTATCATTTTCAATCGAACTGCTTCTTTAAGACAACCTGAGTCTACCTCTGCCAGCAGCCGAGAGTTAAAAACCTTCTTGTATCCCTCTCGAGTTCAAAGGCAGAGTCACTTCCTGCATGTGCTGACGAGAGAAGACGTGACTCAGAAATGCAGAAGTCCTTCAAAATCACCCCCCGAGAGGGCCAAACACTGACAAACCCGATCCCTCATGGGCTGCCAATGCTCAGATGCTTCAAATCTCCTCGTCAACTTGCATACATTTAGTGAGGTTTATCAACATCAGAAGCAGCCTACAATCAGCAATGCTTCTATATTAATTCATTGGAAAGTCTTAATAAAATAAAAAGATAAAAAATCTGGATTCAATACAGCTTATTATTAAAAGTAATTAA
>JAUMHG010000019.1:3145084-3155707 GCA_032359395.1 Enteromius anoplus
TCTCAAATATAATAGGTAGCACACAAATTCTGAATGCCTTTGGCAGATCTCAAATGAGCCATTTTAATCTAGATAAATTTCAAAATTAATCTAGATTAATCTAGATTAAAAAAATAATCTATGCCCACCCCTAATATATATATATATAAAATATGCAAAGACATGCAGTGTAGAAACCTTTGCATTATAATTCTAATCCCACCCTAAACAAAACCAGCTATAGTGCATGCCATCATAGCACACAGTAACCTTTAATTTGAACAGTACTTTGAGATATTTTCTTCATGCAATATTTATACCACATAAAATGACAAACCATGAATTCAAGTCAGACATTTTTGAATAATCACTGTGGCGAATTAAAAGGGCAAGCCAATTATGCAGGAGGTGTGTTTATTTCCAGCCTCCATGAATATATGTGGCAGCTTAATAGTGAGCGATCTGGGCTGCTAACACAAAGGTTGTCTGTTTAATTCAAGGAAGGTGAGCCAGGAATTACAAAGCTACTGAGATCACAATCGTAGTGCCTTTGAGGAAGGTACTTAACCTTAGGGTGGTCCAGAGGGACCGGCCCTACAATTAGTGAACTCTGAGCTGCCTTACATGAAAAGCATCTGTTAAATGACTAGTAACTAAGTAAGCCACTTCAATCTTTTAAATAACAATCAGGAAACCTCAGTCCTTACAGTAAAAGCTCACTGCTATAGTCTACTATGCTTTATGTCTTTTCAGTTCTGAATCCCCAAAGTATACATACTGTGCAATCTTGATTTAATATACTTTTGTTAACCCAGCCATAATGAAAGCTGCATTATGTCAATATAAATGTAATTTATGACAGACAACGATTGGCTCAACCTGGCATTTTCTCCTGTCATTTGCATAATATTGAGCCTTTCCCCACATTTTGACAGTCTTATTGCTTGCTTAACTGTCAATCCCACACAATTGTGCTGTTCACCTCCCATTTACAGTGAACTGAAAAGCTTTGCTCTTTGAGAGCAGAAACATACAGCAAATATCTGTCTATTCATTTCATTAAAAAAAGTCAGATGTACTGTACTGACCCAATAAAGAGACAAATTCAGATCAAAGGAATTCACCTGAAAACAACGATTTTGTCATTTTGGTTCACCTTCGAGTTATTTATTCTATAGAATACAAAAGGAAAATACTTATATTGTGGGGGGTGAATAGCTGGCACTCTCTCCACCTTCAATACCACGTCTGAGACACCGTTCCCCCAGCAGCAATGGCTGCCCACTACTCTGGGTGTGTGTTTACGGTGTGTGTGTGCGTGTGGTTGTTCACTTCTCACTGCTGTGTGTGTGTGTGCACTTGGATGGGTTACACGCAGAGCACAAATTCCTAGTATGGGAAGCCATACCTGGCCACGTCCTTTCCTAATTTTTATAATATGGATTCTAAGCATTATGAACTATTCCTTTAATGCCATCAGCTTTTACAGGCTCACCCAAACCAGACATCTTCTCAATGTCATGTGACTGCAAAATGACTTCATAATACCCTGCTAAGACAGAGCCCATCATGCTAACGAGGGTTCAGGGTCACCGAGGAAGGGAGGAAAGGTTTCCTTGGCAAGTTCATACTAGCTTTTGCAGCATGGAAGGCAATTGTCCAAGACAAAAAAAGGTTAGATTAGGGCAGAGCGAAATTATGTTGACAGGGAGCTGCAAATTAGACCGAGTAGCCATGTCTAAATCGAATGCCCTCAAGTTTATCAGCCAATTTCCAAACTCTGTCTGGGGTGTTAATGAAAGTTAATGAAAGTGTGTATCCAAAATCCAGTCTCAATAACTGGGATTGGAAGGAAATGTTATTTAAACCCACAAAAGGTTTTGTTTAAATGTGACTGCCTTAGTCCGGCATCTTGGTGAAGAAATGAGTCATCATTAAAATGCAACCCAAAAAAGAGATGAGCTCATTATTCCACTTCTCGCTGCTGTCTTAAAAATATCAGGGAGTGACAAACCCCGATGCGTTAATGTGGCAGATGGGAGGACACAGAGGAGAGAAAGCAACACCTGCCCTCTGGAGAGTTTCGACATTCTGTTCATTCTCTGATGCAAACGAGGACATGGGATCGCCAGCCATGACCCCGTGAACACCGGCGGCAACTGGACCAACATCAAAACCGCCTGCGACAGTTGGCTAATGAGAAGCTGGAAAACCTGCACACAAACAATGCAAAAGATAAACAATGATAACACAAGCAAGCAACGCAGGTGAAGGCTCAGATAAATAATGAAACGCCTCGCACGCACACCTGCTTGATCCTCCGGCAGCTTCGAAAGCTGAAAAGACCCCTCCAATTTCTCCAGCAGAGCTGCAGTCAGGCAGAACCGCATAAGATGGGCCCCTGTAACACTGCCAGAAACAGCTTTCTTTAAACACAGTGAAATCTAGGAGATTTCAGAAAAAAACCTGACTAAAAAAACGGATCAAAATCAAATGTTCGTAGGGTTATGTATATAACCTCTGTTCCTTGAAAGAACGAGAACTGCGTCCGAAAACGCTATGGGAACGCCTCCAGCGTGACAAAAAGAAATGCTGAGACGTCCCCCTCGGGTGACGTCACAGACCAGGAAGTATAAGAGCACGTGCGAAGCAGTGCACGCCAGCCCTTAGGCATGAAGCAAGCACCCAGAAGGGGGCGCAGGGGGTATGGCAAGAGGACGCAGTTCTCGTTCCTTCAAGGAACAGGGGTTATATACATAACCCTGAGACGTTACTTTTAAGGAACTTGAACTGCGTCCGAAAACGCTATGGGAACGAGATACCCACGCCCCCAGACTCCCAAGCCCCAGCCAGTGTGGATCCAGCACACTAAGGCACGAGGACCATCGAGTCCGGGGTAGCCGGGAGGTCTAGCCCATAAAACCTGCCAGGAAGGCCTTTGAGGCCGCCACACCTCTAACTGAGTGAGCTCTGACTCAGGAAGACTTTAGCCAAACCAGGCGCAAAGTCGACACATGAAGAGGCCACAGACAGGGCCTGAAGGTCCCCTACTCTCATTAATGAAGCCAATGCCAATAAGACCGCAGTCTTAAAGGTAAGGAGACGATCAGAGACTTGCTGTAAAGGTTCAAAAGGGGCTTGAGAGAGGGCCCTGAGTACCAAGGCCAGGTCCCAAGTAGGAAACGTCCACTAACGGATTCCTCTCAGCACAAAGCGTACAGTATCCGGGATGAACTTCAGGTAAACTCTCTCTGCTTTGTTTGTGCTGATGTGGGTGATTGCGTGGATGATTATCATGTCTATTGTTCTCGCCGTGTGGGGGCGTGGTCGCGGTCGCATTAAGAGATAATGAGGGAGACGCGAAAGACAGAACATCCTGTTGGTTTCATATGAATTACTTTATCACAGAAATTTTTTTTTCGATTAGACTATCTTAGTGTAATAGTAGACATATCAAGCTTTCTACAGATATAACTCTCATGTTTCTTTGTGGATTATTTGCTGAGTTTCAGTTTCATCTCAGTGACTCACTGCTTACTGAAGATCGCGCAGACCAACGCAGCAGATAGCGCACCCTATTTGTTTTCATCATTTTCGAAATGCACAAAGTTGTGTTGTTATTATATGTGTATACAAATTAAAGTAGACCCTTTACAGATTCAATTGATGTATTGCTCTTATCTGTACAATCAAAACTCAGTGAGTAATATATTTTTTTTTTTGCGTCATCAGAAAAAGACACATCAACCCGCATATATGTGGGAGGGGACTCCAGGGGGTTAACCCCAATTTTCTCATATGAGCTAGGACGACATCTCGATGCCTGCACACTTCGCCCTAATACTGCGCTACAATTAGCCAGCCCTCGATATAGTTGAGAATGCAAATGCCCTGAAGCCGCAACGGAGCTAAGGCTGCATCTACTACAGTCTGTACGAGGTGAAAGTGCCAAACCGAAGGGAACCTATATTGATAAGCTTCGCCCCCGAAAGCCAATCTTAGGAACTTCCTGTGTGATGGATGAATGGACACGTGAAAATACGCATCCTTGAGATCTATTGTGACAAACCAGTCTTCTGACCTGACTTGATTCACAACTTGTTTCAGTGTAAGCATCCTGAACTTCAGCTGACTGAGCGGTTCAGTTGCCTGAGATCTAATATTGGCCTCAGCCCTCCATCCTTTTTCAGGACAACGAAGTACCGTCTTTAAAACCAGAGTGCCTTTACAAAATGCAGTTTGCCTAAAAGTGCTTACTTCTTTCTGTAAGACCAGCGTTTGTTCGAGACCCACTACAGTGTGTTGAACTCCGGTGTCTGTTTGAACTGGATGCAATATCCCTGCATTATAATGTTTAACACCCAAAGAGAAATATTTTGTAGGCTGACCCACATCGCCAAATATTCTACTAAGTGTCTACTAACTATCACTGTAGTGAAAATATACTGTTGTGTATGTCTTATGATAACCAGAGTCTGGAGGTTGATCTGTACTGTACAGCCGAGGGAAATGGGCGAGTATTCAACTGACCAAAAGGACACTTGGGGGTCAGAATGTTTGTCTTTTAAAACCGCTGCTGTGTCATATGATTTATCTGTCTGCTGTTCCATATTCTCTTCAATTGCTTCCTGTCATTGCAGAGGCTGGAGCATCCGTAATTCCAGACAGCGCCAGTTTGTTCCTGTCTAAAAGGGGAAAAAAATGACAAATTCAGCCAATACATCAAGATTTAACCACAAAGAAGGAGAACTTTGAGAAAAAAATCAGAACTTTCTGTAAAATTTAAGAGAAGACAACAACACGGATGCACTGAGGCCTTTGATTTTGTGAACTTACGAATAGTACCATGTACAACAGTGTTCTTTGAAGTATTGCAGAAGCATGTAAATACCATAGTACATTATTATACAAAAAAAAAAAAAAACGGTTAAAATTTATTTTGGTCATTCTATGAAGAACAACATGGTGTATAAATATATGGTAGTCATTCAGCATTATGATATAAACTTCTGTTGAAAGTTGGAGGTCGGTAAGAGTTTTTTATGTTTTTGAAATAAGTTTCTGCTCACCAAGGCTGCATTTATTTGATTAATAATACAGTAAAAACTGAAATACTGTGAAATATTTTTGAAACTTTAAAATAGCTGTTTTCTATTTTAAAATGTTGTAAAATGTAATGGTAACACTTTATTTTGATGTTCCACTTTAGACCTTCTACTAACAGTAAGTAACTTTGCAACTACATGTCAACTAGCAGTCATTAGAGTATTAGTAGACTGTCTGATTAATATATTCTACTGTATCTATTTATTTTATTGGATCCACAACAATACTGACTATCAGAGACTTTACAAGTATATGTCACCTTATTCTACTAACCCTAACAGTCTAATCTGATAGTTAGTAGACATGTAGTTGCAAATTAATGATAATTATTTGACATATAGTTACAGAGTTACATATGGTTAGTAGAATGGCTAAATGGACTATTGAAATAAAGTGTAACCAATGTAATTTATTCCTGTGATGCAAAGTTGAATTTTCAGCATCACTACTCCAGTCTTCAGAAGCACATGTTTCTTTAGAAATCATTCTATTATGCTGAATTGTTGGTCTTTTATTATTATTTAAAACAGTTGAACTGCATTATATATATATTTTTTTTTTTTTGTGAAGAAAATGAGACATTTTTTATCTTTTCTTTGATATATAGAAAGTTCAAGAGAACAGACTTTTTTTTTGTCTTTACTGATATTTTTTTTATTTTATTTTTTTATTTTTTTTCAATTTAATGCATTCTTGCTGAATTAAAAGTATAATTTTATTACTGACCCCAACATTTTAAATAAAATAAATAAAAGTCTCATCCATTGCTATCATATTGTTGGGCTATTGCAGTATCATAACCTATTTTCACTAAAGTTATGACTGAAGGTCATTTATAGTTTTTAGAGGGTTTATAGAGTTTGGAGGACAGGGCAATTTTGGTAATTCAGTGGAAATAATAACAAATTGCTTAAATGTTTGTTGTCTCTTCTTTCTAGAACATTGTGCTCAGGAAGGGACATATTTGGTTCAGTTCTGAAAAATGAGTCAGACGTCCTACAAAGATCTCATCACTAACAAAAATAAGGATCCCACATAGTTCAAGCACAGAAACTCACATACTCATCCTCATGTCATAGCGAATCTTTAACCAGAATATTTATCCTACTCCTTCCCAATAAAAATAAATGATGAAATGAATTGTTTTTGAAACAACATGTATATTGTATAAAAAAGGAGGTGCATAAAGTTCAATGGAAAGAGTTTCAGTAACAATATAGAAAAGGGAACACTTATTCGCTGTACTACTTTTCCATCAATCAATTCCTGATTTGCTGCTTATTAATAGTTAAGGTAGTTGTTAAGTTCAAGTATTGGCTAGGATTAGGGATGTAGAATAACACATTAGCATGAGTTTAGTAGCTACTAATAAATGGCTAATATTCTAGTAATATGCATGCTAATAAGCAACTAGTTAAGACACCCTCAAATGAAGTGTTACCAGAGTTTCTAACCCAAGATGTGCATTGCAAAGTCAATTTCAATCCCTTTGTTCTTTATGATACTTATGCACAGCAGCGTTCAGACTCTTGTCGCTCGAAACTGAACACCGCACCATCTCTCTTAGGCCAAATGCTCTCTAGGCCTGATGGAGCTCAAATCTACCCCCAAATGTTGCATATCTCCAGGGTCACGGCTGGAAGCTCAATAGTAATCACACCAGTCTGCCATTCCCAGCTGGAGCATTTCTCCAGCGGCCATCATTACATGCCCCATGCTGTCATTCATTCCTCCTGTCCTGAGGGAGCTCCTGTTACTTTAGGTTCAACAAGCAGAGCCAGACACTCAAATGCCTAAATGTGATTACACAAAGCCAAACACATTCTGTGGTTGTTATAACTAAATCAATTCATGGGAAAGAAAGATCATGAATAGGATTTCTTTAACACTGAGATTGATAAGATTTAAATTAGTAATCAGTTTCAGGCGACATCAAATATCTCAAACTGCGTTCTGATTTGCTCTATATGGGGCAGTTGTGGCCTAATGGATAGGGAGTTAGACTTGTAACTCAAAGGTTGTCGGTTCGAGTCCCAGGTCCGGCGGGGATTGTGGGTGGGGTTAGTGAATAATAATCGCTCTCTCCATCTTCAATACCACGACTCAGGTGAGACCCTTGAGCAAGGCACTGCTCACCTGTAAGTCGCTTTGGATAAAAGCGTCTGCTAAATGTAAAAAAAAAAAAAAAAAAAAAAAAAATGAAGATCCAACACAGTATTATGACCAATGCCACATTCTCAGCCTGTTTGTCTGTCCCTGTCTCCCCATTTCATGTACCGGACTCCATTCCCCAGAATGCACCTCTCCTCCACAGCTGTTTCTAGTTAGTTTCAATTACTCAATCATCATCACCTACATAAATACCAGTCTGTGTGTCTGTCTCTTCACGGTTAATTACTTGGTCACCTGGTCTCTGTATTACTTCATTCGTGTTCCTGTGTCCTCGGACTCTGTTTGCTGATAATTGACCTTTGCTTTGGATATCGTTTATGCTCAACTTTGTCTGCCTGACCCTGAGTATAAATAAACACTGTTGCATTTGAACCCGCATGCTTCACGCCCTCATTCATGACAACCAATTTATACTGTATGTATTTTTCAAGGTGGCTAATCATCCAAATATGTGGGACCTCACTCGTATGATTTTGTACAATTTGTCAGTGACGGGTAGGTTTAGGGGCGGGGTTAGGTGTGGGTGACTCGTACAAATTCACAAAAGCAAACTTAGCTAAATTTAGAAAAAATTTTATGAATTGCATGAGATTGTACATATGACTGTAAATTAGCCACCTTGTAAAACATGTACAAATTGCCATGAGATCAGGCTGGAAGATTTCTAGTTTCTGTCAAAAAATATTTACTTTTTGTTTTATTTAGCCTGACAGAACTAAAAACACTGATCAAATGAGCATTTGATACTATTAAATAATCTAGCCCTGCATTATAAAACTTACATTGGCCAAACCATCAATAATGAATTTTGCATGGTTTTACACTTCCGTCATTAATAGTATAAATATTTCATTGAACATTTATTCAAATATATTAAAAAGACTGCATGTGCCATTGAAGCAGTGCTCTAATTATCTTCACGGATGGCTCCGGGGACAAGGCCTGGTTGTAGGAGAACACAGTGCAACTGAACTTGCAACTTGGCTTCAAATCAAAGCTAAAATTAAGGCTGTTAATATAGCAACATGACTTCAGTCCATAGCAAGCTAAGGACATGGAAATGACTGTAGTATTAAGATGAGTCATAATTCACATAGGAAAACAAGTTTTTGTGCATCACATACTTCAATGTGTGCTTGAATAGCAAAGGCTACAAGGAGGCACCTCCATTATTTTGGCCTGTTAGAGTTAAATAACTTTTAATTATGAAGCCTAAAAGCTAAGCAATTCAATTTGCCTATTCTAAAAGATGCATATGTTAAACAATATGGAAGGTAAATGCAATGTAAACGCAAACAAACTTACAATCAAGTTGATGGTCTGATTTAGCCATAAACTCGACTCTAAGAGCTACTGCCATTTCCTTGTAACCAAAGACAGCTGCAATTTTCCACCATTTTTCACACTTTTTACTGAAATTATATATTATTTGATAGCACATGATTTGGTAGCACTTAAATATTTCTTGGAACACTATTAGACCTCAATTTGTTTTAAGGTTTGTGTTAAAATCTACCAAGCATTAGTCAGTCTGCTTTGACATTTTATTACATTCATGGACTGCAAAACACTGAACGACTGAAAATATCTGTGTTTCCAAACAAGCAGTGATGTTCGGTTCCTGAACAAATTGTTCTTTAGATCAAGTTTTCAGGAAGTAGCCCAGGGGACCCCCTGTGCATGTAGATACAAATAGCTCTTTCTAAGTTAATGAAAAACATTATGGGTCATTGTGTCTTTTGTAGGCTACACCTATGAAAACATATAGTTTCATAGGCTATATTATATTGAATTTTTATTAAGAGATTTTCTAATGTATTAAAGTGTTAGTTAATAATTGTAAAGTGTAACGGAAATAATGTAGTTTGAAGGACGTCAGGAACCGATGAATCGGCTGAACCGGTTCAATGAGCCAAACTGTCTAAAAAGAACCGGCTCGCTAAAATGAATCTGACTTTGCATGACCTAGAATATTAAATTGAGAACAAAAGACTAATTTCGAATTAGCACGTTAAACGTTAACGCATTCTGGTAACCTAGAGCGCTCCAAAATCAAATCAGTCACACCAAATATGGCGACGCTAGTCTTGTTAAACAAGCAATTACCGTTTCGCAAATTAATGTCTCTTTTTGAGTCGGCTCTTTTCCATATTGTTTTGGCACAGTGGTTTGAATTGTGGTTTGCATTATTGATACAGCACTCGTTTGCATGGTGAAGTAGCCTACGAAATAAAAAAAAAATCAGTTTACTGTCAGCAACTCAAAACAACATCTAGACAAATAATTATGTTTTTTTTTTTTTTTTTTTTATACAATGTGACTGTCCAGTGTAGAAAGAATGTCACAAATACCAATCCAGTACTATGTTTTTTTGATATATATATTGTATTTTTTCACTAAACATTTGGTATGATAGATACAATAGTATACACAATATTCAGTAAGTACAATAGAATTTGCCTGCCATCTGTTTGAATCATTCACGATGTACTGTGATTGATGGAATTGAATGCATGATGCCATCTTAGTAGGTAGCTGCCTAGACACTTGACAGCAAGGCAGCTCATATTTTCTCTCCCTTTCTTTGTCAATCCACTTCACCAGTTTCTGTACATCAGCCCTGTTGCTTGGGGGCATTTTGTTGTTAAAAAACAGAACACAATATGCTGAATGACAACATCACTGAGGAGACGTCAATGCTTTGCATTCTGGTGACTGAAATAAGCTGATTGTGAGAGAGCGTCCTGGCTGGGCTACTGGATGAAAGCCAGGCTATTTGAGATGCACACTGAGCACTGACTGCTTGTTTTGGCAGGCAGAACTGTTGCAGCCAGCACCAGACAATATATTGCACACACAAGCTCAAAAATAAACATGTGCTTGCTCATTTAATGAGGGAAGAGAGCATCGAAATTACCTTGAAATGCAAAATGAAGGTGTATTCTTCACTGCGGTGCACCTCTACAGTAGCTCAATGACGTCAAGCGATATCAGTGCATGCTGATATACTCCCGACACTCAAGGCATTATGGGTAAGCTCACATGCTTTATTTCACAGAGCCACCGCTGTGTTCCCAGCTGGTCCTCTGAGGGTAGGCAGGAATTTGTGAAGATCATGTGTGAACTAATTTGAGCTGATGTGCTGCCAAAAATAAATGCACTTGATTTCCTAGTACTGTACTAGGACAAACTGCAGTTTCGGCTGCTTGCGTGCAAAGCATGAAACCACCCATGTATATATATATATATATATATATATATATATATATTAGGGGTGGGCATAGATAATTTTTTTTTAATCTAGATTAAAATGGCTCATTTGAGATCTGCCAAAGGCATTCAGAATTTGTGTGCTACCTATTATAT
>JAUMHG010000019.1:3155807-3173220 GCA_032359395.1 Enteromius anoplus
GCATTACCCCCAACACTGTTTATATTCAACAGCTTGCTGAATTTAACTATACAGTTACTTAAACAAAATGATGATAACTTGGCATTCACCACCATTTTATATTTTATTTTATTTTATTTTTATTTATATTTTATAAAACTGATAAAATTACATAAACTGACAAAGATATTCTGAAAGCTTCTTACACCGTTTGACCGAGATCCCATATTAATTATTGATTTTACTTAATAACATTAAGTCACTGTAACATTTCAGCAGAAACTGAGCTTAACATACTGTATTCTTTCAGTATGTTTTTGGCCTCACACCGCCTGTATAACCTGTCTCTAGCTTGAGACCCCTCACCCCTCTCTCTCTGACTGTGTGACTGGGTCAGTGCAGAGACGACGAGACAGACATCGAGTCTCCGCTTTATCCACAAGTCATTTCAGATCCAATTAGGTTCTCCATGTCGCTCCTCTCCATCAAACTCTCTCTCGCTCCGCCAGGGTCACTCAGGCCCTGCTTTGCCAATCACGGCTTCTGTAATCGACCCGGGACCGATCCTATCAGTGATCTGATCGGTGCTAGTTAATCTGGCTCTTAGAGCACTAACCAGACTCCAGAGATGCTCAAACGAAAGCCTCTCTTACAAGAGGAGCGAGAAGTTAGTGGTTTCAAGCTGATTTTTGAGGAATAATGCACAGAATAAATTTACATTCACATTGACATGTGAGAAGATGGTCTTACCGTCTCAAAGTTGTACCAGATGGCATCTGGAATATAGGCATCTATAAATTCAACACCCTAAAAAAAAGAAAGAAAATTACTAAAATGAGTTATTACAGGAACCGTAATCATTGAACTAATGGGCAGACCATCGCCAGTGGTGATTATTTTTAGAGTGATATGGTCTTCCTGTCATGGATTTTCAAGCTTCAGAAAGAGAAAATATGAGCGACATATCGGAGAGTAAGAAGTTGACAGAAAGCAAGCAGCAAACGAACCAAAAGAAAATAATATTCATCCTTGTGCCTGAGGGAAAACCCACTGTACACTTCAGATGGTGGCACTCAAATATTATATTCATATCAAGATGAAAGCACTGTGCACCCAAGACCTGACCATTGGTGCCTTTAAGATAGCAATAGCGGCTGTTAAAAAAAAAAAAAGGACACTTAAAGATAACTGACTGAGCCAAGTCTGAAACTGTAATAAATGTAAACATAACAAATAATTAACCAATGGTTAATAAATAAATAACGTAGTGAAAGTTAGATGGGATGTTTGTTATGCCAGTTTTAACCTTATGTTATAGGCTAACTGGAAAAAAATAGATAAATAATAATAAAAATAATAATTAAAAAAAAGATAAATGAAAAAAATAAAATTCCTTCAGAAATCACTCTGTTATACTGATTTGTTGCTCAAGAAACACTTCTTATTATTATCATTTTCGGAAAACATTTGGGCTACCTAATAATTTTTGCAACTACGATTGTTTGATGAATAAAAATGAATTCATATTTTTATGCATTTAGAACTATTATTATTATTATTTCATGTGATTTTCTTTTGTATGGTAGTGTATAAAAACCACATATTTTTCCGATTAATACAACTTGCCTGATCTTCTTAAACATACAAAGATTGTTCTGTCATACCCTGCCATACAGACAACAAGATAACTTTTTTGGAGTTGAAAGCAGTCCTGATCCTCATACGGCTTTGACTTCTCCCTCTTTGAAGCTCACCAACATACTTGACTCTTTAATTGAGAGCACGAAGAAGTGTGAGAACATTTGCACACTTAAAAAAGATGGCTAGGATGACAAAAAAATCTGAAGGTGGGAATAGATTTCCCTTGTCAAAACCCATGTTGAGAAGATCAAAGTTCAACTGATCTGCAAGTTAGATGTCGGGTGTCATTAAATGAATGCTTGCAAGATGAAAAACAACAGCAGTTTTTCTTCCCTGCAACTTGTTTTAGCACCTTACAACGTTTTTGTACCACATGGTCCAGTAATTATCATAATCTTTTATGCAGCTGATGCATATGGATTTTCCTGCTGATTGAAGTGTTTACATCACATAAGCTCTCTGAAGATATGAATAACCCCAATGCAGGCGTCTTTTGACGTATGTGCATCAAACTTTCTCAAAACGGCCCTTTTGGTGTGTTCTGGTGGGAAGTTCTTTGAATATGAAGAGTCTGTTTCAGTCGTATTCTTAGTAAAATGCACGATGCCACATTAGACTCTTCAAACAATTCATCACCCATTTTCACATGGCCGCGATCTATATTCAGTTCTAATTTCTTCATAATGAGGTCGACGATCTCATTAGAAAGAGAGAAAAGGAGGCGATGGAAATGAAAAGAGTGAGAAAAAGTCCCATCTTTCTCACATTTGTCCCAGAGGAGGTCATCTACATGGGCTTACAGGAAGTCATGCAACAGTGTGTGTGTGTGTATTCACTCACAGGATCCAGCACAGGTGTGATAAGAAGATGTGCTCCCCACATGAACTGTTTGTCCAGTGACCAGGTTTCATGGTCAGAATAGAACCTGCCAAGTGGGAGAGAGGTTTTTATAAAGCAGTTCCTGACTTCTGAATTTTAAACATGACAAAAACAATCAAGGAAACAGCACAGAACAAATTCAACAAAGCACAAACAAAGCAAAAAAAAAAAAAAAAATAACAAAGCTAAGCAAACAACAGCAACAACAACAACTGTCAAAACAAAAGAAAAATTATCAAACAAACAAAACAAAACATTACAAAGAAACAATAAATCACATAAATCAAATACATAAATAAAATGCCAAGACAAAAAAAGATTATACAATTCAAAAATAATTTATAAATTATTCAATAATTGAAAAGAATAAGAAAAGTCAATAAATAAAAAACAAGCATACAAAAAATCAATTAAATAAACAAACAAAACAAAGCAACAAAAATACCAAGACAAAAAATCTAATAAACAAACAAAACAAAACTAAAATAAAACAATAAATAAAAAAATTAATAAAATAAACAAACAAACAGAACAAAGCAACACAAATGCCAAGACAAAACAATGAAATAATAACATTTATAATTATATAAAACATAATAATTATAATTATTATGTATAAATCAGTTATGCTGCTTCAGATTTTTATGGAAACTGTAATATTTTCTTTAGGATTCTTTGCACGTGTGCACAAACTCACTCATGCATCACGGGACGTACTACAGTCTCTCCGTTAACATGGGCCTTGTAGAACAGAGTGTAGAGGTATGGCAAGAGTGTGTATCTGATGTTCAGGTAGTGCCTGGAGGTGTTCACCACGAGAGAGTCAAAGCCGAATGCGGCAGGGTCCTGGTCCTGTTAGAAAGAGACATAAAACCAGTCAGGGGGAGAAAGCTGAAGAGCAAAGAGAGAAATGGATTTTACTGTGTGGATACTGATAATATGTTCATCATGGCAGAGAGCCATCGGTCGCGGAGACAGCCGTGGAATGATTACTCTCCTACTAAAAGGTCAAATCTTATTCATCTAATTTCACCAAGAATATAATTTTCCATTCATCCTCATTTGCCCTCTCAAACTCTCGTTCCGGAGGTCTGATTGCTTCTCTCACGCCAATCTCACAATAATGATTAGAGAAATAAATCTTCTACAAATAGCATTTAAAGCGAGAGGACACAATTGTAATTCAGAGCATCGCCGTTGGGCCAGAAACACGTAGCACAGATGTTTGAAGAGGAAGCGCTCTATATACTATGAGTGTTTAAGGGCGATACGTACTTTATATCCTTGTGCGTTGTGGTTACGGCTGAAGGGGTAGAAGGCACCAACTTGCATCCAACGTGCGCAAAGCTCCTCCGTTGAGTTGTCGAAGAACCCACAGATGTCAGCACCAATCTGCAGAATAACATCATGAGATTCAGAGAAAAATCCTCATTATCTCAGCCATATTATAAAAAGTAAGGCTCTTAAATGAAAATAAAGTGGAGCCTCCAGAATTTTATATAAAGACAACAGGAGTCTTACAAACAGAAAACATTGTGTAGATTGTGCTCATATGTGCCAAAATACCAAAGTCTACATTTTGCTGTTAAAAGCATAAAATATCCCCTCACTGACATGTTTTAAGATATGTCAGAACAAGATATTTTCATTTGAGACAGCTCATACATGCAATTAAGTCTGGGACTAGCTTAAGCCTTGTCTGTGAAACTGGGAGCAAGAGTTTTTCTGAAGTCTACTAGTTCTTAGATGTTTCTCCTCAGAAGAAGACCTATCAAATAAATCATTACTTGCATTCAAATAAAATGTTATATATATATATATATATATATATATACATTATTATACATATATATTATTTTGTAACTTTATACTTTTAAAAATTATACTAGTGACTAATATAAATTCATCAATATATTTTCTAAGAGGCATCTAAAACAATCTCCTGATGTTTAAAAGGCACTAAAGTAATATGTGCCAGATTCTGTACTGCATGTACTGTTGTAAAAAAAGTATAACAATAAAAACAACTTGATTTACCACAAAATACAAATCACAATATGCTTGGTGATCAGGTAATACTGTGCAGCAATAAATGTTTACATCGTCTGTCCCATGATAAATTCATTGGATCTGACTGTTGAGTCGGCCCGTCAATGTTAACTCAATTCAACCTGAATACAGAGTCCTGAATGCCCGTTCAGTTTCTCTTTGCATTTCATGGAAACTCAATCAAAACCAAAAGCTTTCTTTGCTTGTCTCTCAGTAGGGCCGTTGTGTTATAAAGACTGCTGTCGACCATAAACATGCTGGAAAAGATGTTTTGTTTGGAGTCAAACCACTTACGTAAGGCACTCCGAAGAGGTTAAACTCCAGCATGCCGGGTATCGCCCACTTTATGTCATTCCAGTTGGCGCCGTTGTCTCCCAACCAGTGCCCAGAGTACTTGCCCACCCCAGGGAAGGAGGAGCGGGTGAAGACCATGGAACGGCTCGTCCCAAATGTTTCTTTCGATGCTCTGGAATCAGAAACACAATATTAGATGTATCAGGAGCATTGGATCCAGAAACACACGACACCGTTGGGTGGTCTAGGAATACACAGAGATGACAAACACACAGGCATGAGTTAAATGTGGGAGTTAAGCCGAATGAGAGAGGGGGCGTAGAGGAACAAGAGTGGAACAAATCAATGATGTAGAAATTACAAGATGAGTAAAACAGATTTCCTGCTGAAAATAAAAGGAAGGGAAAAGGAACAAGCATGATACAACTTAACTCTCTTTACCCCGCTTTGAGGAAAACATCCTGCCATACGACAAAACTGTACACACGTTAATAACACACTGAGTCACGGGTGATGCTGCTCGAATCACTGCTGTTACTGACTCACAGCTGTCATGAGCGGTCCCACATTCATCAAATATATCAACGCTGAACTTTTTAGTTCTTAACTTGTTTCTTACTCATCTACTGCACGCACCAGAGAAGAAAGACATTTGGAAAGAATACTACTACTACTAATAATAATGTTGTTATTAATAATAATAAAAATATAAATTTTAAAATGCTCTTAGTCTTTTCTCACATGAAGTATGATGGGGAACTATTAGGAAATACGTCATTATAAATTGTGAAGAAAATACCAAATACAAAGATATAGGTCTTTAAAAATGGATAATACAGATACATATATACAAGATATTCTGTATTGCATCTTCATTCAATGCATTCATATCATTTTCATTCATATTTATACCTCACACAATATTACTTGAAAACAAACACATTTAAGAAATTTCCTGTAATGCACAGATCATTTATTTGACTTCAGCTGTTTTAAAATAAAGCTTACTCATAAAGAAAGTAAAGTGCATCATGGTTAAAAATAAAAATAACTTCAAGGATGTAGTCTGACCTAGATCCTTTTATTTTTTTATTAAAAACTTTTTTTTTTCACTTTAAATTAAGGTCCAATAGAGGGTTAAAGAGAATTTAATAAAAAAATAATAATTGAATATACATAGAGATACACTAACATCCTACAGCCAACCAGACCACGATGAAATGATTCAAAACATAAATCCAAAATCATCATGATTATGACTTCACAGCCATGAGCACATTAACATTTGACTGTTCATCTACAGTAATCATTCTGACAAGACTAAAAAGCATAACAGTCAGCAGTCAGTCATAACAGAAATCATTTGCATACAAAATATGGAGAAAAAACAACAACACTTACTTATCAGTGGCCAGGACCATAGAGTACCCATACAGACTGTGGACATCATAGTGGTTCCCCCAATTGTGTTTAGCATCCATGCATAAAGTTTTACTGTACATCAGGTCATCAAGGATACCTGTAGAGTTGAGTAGAGATGATGAGGACGAATATCAACAGAACAACTTGCATTTGCTATGAATAAATCTAGCTGTAAATGCTTGTGAGACTCACTTGGGGTGAATGGAGGATAGTTGAGTTTGTTATCAGCGCAGCCCTTGATGCTTCCCTTCACGAAATTGGCCACCTCATTCATGTCCTTACAAATAAAACAGCAATTAGTTCAGCGCTCCCTAATTCAGGCGGCTAATTGTCTCGAGATTAAAGCAAAACCCTTTAGGGAGCCTTTAAAGTCAACATGAAATGGCATTCGCAACCATTTTACTTTCATAAAGCAATGCACTTCTGAATCAGAATGTTCTGCGATACAAATGGTCAGGCTGGACTTGATTTTTTCAATCAGGAATTGATTGGATGATGTAAAATGAGTTTCTTCTTTGACAATAGCGCTTGATTGTAAGCTGTTTTGAAACAATATGTACTGTGAAAGCACTATACGAATGAACTCAATATAATTAAATTGAGAAGGAGATTGATAAATTACTACTGTAAGCAAGATCGATTTTGATTTCGGATTGACTTGAAACCTTTTGTGGTTTATATTGTTTTCTAGATCAGATGTAGAGCTTTGCTGTGTTCAAATATCATGATTAATACTTATTGATGCAGTGACATAAATAGTATTGATTTGGAAACTAGGAAGTTGGAGATTGGAATCATAACATTTTTTACAACCTTTCGTGACCTTTCCACCAAGATGTAAAAGGATCCGGTTCAATATTTGCTCATGGATAATGATCTCTGTGGGTTACTTACGATCCAGAGAGCATCATGCTTGACTTCCTTGTGGAAGCGGGAAATTTCATCAGCCCACCAATCAATGCAAGCTGGGTTAGTGTAATCAGGAAACACTGTTTCTCCTGGCCAGACCTGCGACGTAAAATAGCATTAAATAAATAAATAAAATAAAATCAAAAAATTTAAAATATATATTTAAATGTATTTAATTTATTATTTAATCTATTATAAACATGGGCATTTTACCCAAATAAATAATAAAATAATAATTATATATATATATATATATATATATATATATCCAAATCAATATATATATATATAATTATTATTATTATTTTTTTTTTTGGGTAAAATGCCCATGTTTCAAAAGATTCACTTACTAACATCACAGATGACATTTAGAGATGCAAAAACAAAAAAAAACAAAAAAAAACAGATAGTCTTCATGTTTCCTTTTATTTATGTCTTTAAGTTTTTAAGCCATTGGCATTTCTATTCCCTCCTGATTTCTCTTCTGTTCCTCATCTCACATGGCTCTGAGCTGCACGAAAGCGTGATATTAAACTCTAATGCAAAATCAATGCAAACACTGACCTGAATTAAAACCATAAAAAAGCAATTAGCATCTGCCTGTGCCTAATCGGCTAAATAATCACAAGCGATATTATTGCCATGTGATATGTGCCTTATTGCCCTGAGGGGGCCCTGATATATGATCTACCTCAAGGTTACAGATGGTAAATTAATGGTCTCTCTCATGGCAAATCACATGGCAAGTCCAGATGTTCTTCATTCAATCATTCACTTATGTCTCTTATCCAGTCGACTTCATTCTAGTATTTATACAGTGCAATGCTAATTCCTGTCAGTACAATACAAATCAGTACAGTGTAAGTGTCATCCAAAACATCACTGGGCAATTAATAATGTTTAATGGGTAAAAAGGTGGATGGGAATTGTAAGAAATGTATTGATTCTGGCTCTGTTTCTAATTCAACTTAATGACTCCAGTTGTTCAGTTTTGTTTTTTTTTGTTTTTTTTTGAGTAAGTAGCACCAATTCTCAATATAAACTTTCTATACTGAAGTGTCTTATGCTCACCAAGGCTGTATTTGTTTAATTAAATATACACTAGAAACAGTAATATTGTGAAATATAAATACAATTTAAAATTACTGTTTTCTATTCTAATATATTTAAAAATGTAATTTGTTCCTCTGATGCAAAACTAATTTTTAGCATAATTGCTCGTTTTCAGTGTCACTTTGTAAAAATATATAAACTAATAAATAAACAACAAGGACAATAAGATTAACAACAACAACAACAATAATAATATAATAAATTATTATAAATTCCAACATACATTATTTGTATCATATTGTTTACTTTGATCAGCGAGGATAATTAAATAAATGTTACCTATCCAAAAAAAGAAGAATTAATTAACCTACATAGCACCATAATCTGGAGTATTTTACCTCTCCCAGTAGAGGTGTTTCTCCATCTGGTTCAGTGACCCAAGCCTTCGCTGCATGTCCCCTCTCAAGTGCTTCATAGGCTCCGTTTATCCTTTTACCTGTGGATACCGCAGGATCCTACCAAGAAGAAACAAGATTGAGGTGTTTGACTCCAAATTCGTCCAAAACCCAGGAAAACTTGGCAACCTATAAAACTCTGTAAATCACCATAAATAAAACTGCAATATCAATGACTCACCAATATGACAATGTATTTCTGCCCTTTATCATGCATGTAGTCAGCAAACTGAGGCAGCTCTGCAAATTTATCCATATCATAGGTGAAGATCTTTTTGTTCTCCATGTAGTCAATATCAGTGTACTGAACATCCTGGAACACAAAATAGTATGAAAACCAACTCTTGGAATCCAAACAGCTTGTTAACGTTCATGTTTTACCATAACATTGCAGTCTCGTCCTTTAGCATCAGCACCTTCAGCCTTGAGCAAATCAGCAAATGCCTCTTTTGCATGCTGACATTGTAGACTCGTTGTCTGTTTTGATTTTTCTGGAAGGCTTGACTTCCATCAACCATCAGCAGATGGTGAGATTCTCCTGCCAGTAATTTTCTAATGCTAATCAGGCAGAGATGCAATATCCTGACATGCTAATGTCCTCTTTGTTCGAATTACATCAAACATTGAGCTTCGGTCCGTCTTTCTGCAATTAGAGCCTCACCATAAGGTGCTAAACGCTTCTAACTGTGTGTATAGGTGAAATGCACATATGTGGTGTCATTATTCATGAATCGGTAGGCTTTGTTCCGTGCTCTTAATTGTGGCTTTGAAGTACTGGGTGGAATCAAGTTTTGCAGAACAAAGCGAGGACCCTCCTTCTGTTCCTGGCACTTACATATGGAAGGCCGGCCTGACGATTTCTGTCCACGACTTTCTTCACCTCCTCCAGGCTGCCGTAGTCCCAGCGAGAGATCTGGAAGCCCAGAGACCAGTATGGAGGGATGAAAGGCCTGCCAATCAGCTAGAGACACATAAAGCAGTGTTAAACACACTGAACATCACAGGACTCCCCCAGGCTAAGCTTCATCTGGGCCTACAGTGGGTACGGAAAGTATACGCTATATTCAGCCTGCTGCAATTTTGATTTGAAAACAAGGCACTGAGGGTAAATAGGAAATAGCAATAAGACGACATGGCTCTGTGGACTACAAACCTATTGTGCCCACTACGTCAAATGTTCACTCACTGCTCATTAATTTCGGCTTTTTTCTTGATTTTATTTATCTTGATGTTTCAAAATTACTCGCTTGTGTACCTTTTTTCAGCAAGCCAAACTGCAGCGCTTTCATATAGGAATGACGTGGAGTCCGTCAAATGTTTTTATACACACACATACTGTACTGTATGCTTTCCACCATGCTGAATCCCTAACATTACAAAGCTTTTCCATAGTGTTTACAACTTTGCCTACAAGTGTTGCTGATGTTTCTATTTCTATCTGCCCACAACACTCACCTTTGTGAACTCATCCACCACTGCCTCTGGTGTTTCTCCAACCATGATGTAGAAGTCCAGAACCCCACCGATAGTCCGGAAGGTTACGGCCGGAGCAGGCTGGACTGTCACCTCTGCACACAGACATGAACAGACAGATGTAAACAACTTAAATTGCTCTAATTTGCTAACCTTTAACAAAAGCAGCCACTCCAAACACTATACATGCTGTGCACAGACATCACAAATCATGCTATTAAAGATTAGGACTTCTGCCCATGGCAAAGCTCATGTCTGTGACCAACAATGAAAAAAAAAAAAAAAAAAGCTATCAGAATAAAACTACTCAGGAGAGGGTCTGTTTACCCATAGCATTGCTGTTCATGAGGAAAACACCAAAGGACTGGCCGCTCGCATCTTCCAGACATGTGAAATAGGGGTAATGGCCGTAGAGGTTGTGTGTGCCCTGTGGTAAGAAAAGACATTCAGGCTTGTAATAGCAGGTTTTGACCCTTGGGACAGTTTATTGGGTAATTTATGTTCCATGATATTGAGATACAAATGCCAAGAAATACTACACTGAAAAAAAAAAAAAAACCTCATAGGCACTGCACTGTAAAAAAGACTTATGTTAGGTAACCAAAAAATGTGCCACATTAAAGGAACATTCCACTTTTTAATTTATTTATTTATTTATTTTTGATAATAGGCTCATTTTCCATCTCCCCAAGAGTTATAAAAGTTGAGTTTTATCATTTTCGAACCCATTCAGCTGATCTCCGGGTCTGGCTGTAGCACTTTTAGCATAGCTTAGCATAGATCATTGAATCTTATTAGACCATTAGCATCACACTCAAAAATGCCCAAAGAGTTTCAGTAGTTTTCAAATTTAAAACTTGACCCTTCTGTAGTTACACTGTATACTGAGACTGATGGAAAATGAAAAGTCTTCTAGGCTGATATGGCTGGGAATTTTATACTCTCATTCAAGCATAATAATCAAGGAACTGCACTACCTTACGATGGCTGCAGCAGGCGCAATGATATTACACAATGTCTCTAACAAATGTCTCAATGTTTTAAAGGTACGTTCCTGGTGTAAACAGTGCTGTGTGATATCATATTAAAACTCTTTTGCCATTTTTGAGTATGATGCTAACGGTCTAATCAAATTCAATTACCTATATATAATCTGTGCTAAAAGTGCTACCACCAGAACAGGAGATCAGCTGAATGGATTAAAGAACTGTAAAACTCAACTGTACATCTCTTGGGGAGTTACCTAGGTTAGTTCACATGAAAAACAATGTGGCAAAATCAACCTGATTGAATTGGGTTATACAAACTAATCTTATTTATACAAGTCAGATATGTTAGAAATAGTATAGTAGACCATAAGTATGAAGCAGAACGATCCAGTGCTTAACTCAATGATCCACTCACTGATTCAGTGATCCATTAGCATTAGTTCTCAGAGAACAATGATTGTAAGTTAAGTCAAATGACTTTCAAAGATTCGGAATATAGTGCATGAGAACTAATTTCATGATGCTTTTGAATCCTTCTTGAAGCTTGACATCCTCAGTTCTTCAGAGTGGCCAGGGTATTCTTCAAATAACTTGCCTAAAACATGTATTTCACTGGAGCAATAAAATCTTACTGGTTTGGAACAGAGTCAATCTGAATATTACAGTATGACTCACTCCATTGGGAAAAGCATCTCTTGTGAAGATAGGCCAGGTCTTCCAGTCGGTATTATGGAGGAAGGTCTGATGCACGTGTTCTCCAAGGCCATAAATATTGTGAGAGGGGAGCTTAGCTGAAAGCTGAAGGTACTGATCAGCAAAAACCAGTGGCCCAATGGTCGTGTCAAACCTAACAAAACAAGAGAGGAAGAGATTGAGTAAAGAATATGCTTTTGCACAGCTCAGTTTGTGTGTCAATGTCATAAAACCTGTCAACAACATGACCAATAGATGCACCCTTCAACAATGGCTTCAAATACATAAGGGTGCAAACCTCATGACAAATACTGTGATGGGTCTTCTAAAGGTCTTCTTCTGCAGCCAGGAAAACAACGTTTCTATTTTCGAAACCATAGCTAAACTGATAGCTAGGAATCATTGTGTGACATATGCATATTCTTATCTAAAACTCTACTAGGAAATTCAAGAATAACATCACTGCAGATAAGATTAATGAGAATTTTACGCATACCCACTCCTTCTGATATATCAGTCCATGCTGAAACCTCTTTATGAATCATGTACTCCTATGATTAAAAGCATCATTATTAGGCTTTTAAGTCAGGCTTTTTATCAGACAAAAGATTACTAGTCATTGATTGTTTTGCAACACAAATACAGACGTGACTATGATCACGTAAAAGGAAATGACGGTTTTATAAAGATGCGCCATTTCTGTACTTTATGCAGCAATTCGCTTTATTCTTTGGAAATAAGGTTGGGTAATCCAGCTGTAGGAAGCTGTTTTAATAAGGTCAACAATTAATGTGGAATCAGCGTCTAATTTGGATCATTATTTTAATTTGATGTACATATAATCTCTTTTTCACAGTGTTTAAACTTTGCAACATCCAGTTAGTGCTTTGGTGTAAACTGAACAGCTTTATGATGGAAATCAAGTGTTACTACCTTCGCATAACGGCCATAAGGTCGAAGTTTAACAGTCTGCTGATTATTTTTAATATACATTATATTTTTTATACATTACCTGTTATTAAATGGTAAATCATTTATTTCAATGTCATAAATGCTTACCTATGTCTTTGTTAAAACAACGGATATGTAGTAACCATTTAGTAGTATTACTCTAAAAAGTAAAACATAAGACCTGTTAAATGTTTGAACATTAATTTGCAAATTTTGACAAAAACAGACAGTGCTTTAGCGTAATCCTTGACTAAAATGTAAATACGTTTCAGAAAGAAACTGATCTTAAAACATGTCAGTACCTTTGTACCTTTGTTTCTAATTGAACTATGGACTAACCCTGGTTTAGGCTAAGCCCAGTCTATGAAACCGGCCTTAGGATGTTAGGATAAGAATTAATTAATTGCAGGGCCACAACTCAATTAGTTAAAACAAATAGTATTTTTAGCAAATAACCTAAAAAAAGTGCTAGCAATTACAGTAAGTTCCTCCAACCTCACATAGTTTGTAAAAAGAAAAAGAGTGTGAAAAACACACAGATGACGGCAGACAATAACAAAAGGAAACAAAGCAATTTTCATCAACAGACTGCGAGACGAACACCGGCTGCTTTACAAAAAGCTTGTTTGCGTTGCTTCAGGCTTCTTTCAGACCTCGCTGGAATCCCTTATTCTATTCATGCCTCTAATTTCTGTCTTTTTGGTGTTGTCATTGCTCTTCATTTAGTCAAAGAAACACTCGTGCTGCATTGTTAGCAATGTGCTGAGCTCACAAAGAGCCAACATGATCTGTGTGTGAAAAGGAAGAGAAAATAAGAGAAGCTCCCCACTCACAGGAGTTTTTCAGGAGATGTTCTTCTCCAAACTTTCAGCCCGAAGGGTTTTTTGACCAGCTCCAGTCTGTATTTTAGGGGTCCACTGGGAGTGTCGGATAGCGACTGCACATGCTCGTGAGGAACCTCGAACCTGTCTTGATTTGCGTCAGTGATCTGGCAGACAAAGAGAACATTGCACAGCATTATAGACGTGTTTACACAACGCTTCGGTAATTTGTGTCAGTTTGTAAACAGACCTTAAATCGAAGACGGTTTTCTGTCTGCATTTCAGCAGAGAAGGTCAACTCTTTAATATCAGCTCCAAATAGAGATGGAGCATCCATTCTTATCAGCGTGGCCTGAATGTCTGCAGCAAAGGAAACATTTTCCATAAGGTTTTTGTGAAACGTTTGCTCTCTTTGCTACATGGTCAGATGCAAAACTTTTCAATGGAAAGCAGATTTGAACATTAAAGGAAATGGCTCAAGACCCTAATTCAATGTCTATGGGATTTAATAAGTCTTATTAATCAAACTTCTCCTCGACAATCCAAATGAATAGAGATATCATCGTCACACAAACTTTTGCAAGCTGCATAAAGAGTTTATTGCAATCCCAAACCCTTATTAAAAGCAGCTAACAAGAAGCCTTAAAAAATTCCTTTGAAAACAGTTTATCATTTTTTTCGGTATTACAAAACCAAGGTCAGCAGAGTTTGTTTGACACAATTTCGCCATGTATAAGCACCATGAAAAGAGAGCGTTCCCCTGATATAACCTTGCTGAAGGGTGCACTGTTTATATCTTGTGGCGATACACCACTCCCACCTTCAAAATAATCTCAAGCTCATGACAAAAGAGGTAATACAAAGGCTTATCTAAAAGCCAATGATACGAATCGTAATGTTTTATTACAGCATTTTATTCTAGGATCGGGCTGAACTCACGTGTGCTGTCTGGCTCGCTTTCGCTGACCACGCTGTAGCCATGGTTTTTGGAGAAGAAGCACCAGGGGACGTTGGTTTCGTTCAGAGGGCTCCAACAGCAACCTCTTCCCAAACATTTTTGCTGCAAGGACACATATAAAGATTTACCAAAGCATGCTGGGAGTTTGCATGGAATGTGAGCCATATCCACCGCAGTTTACCTGGGAAGCACTGCCATCTGGGAAACAGTCTACTCTCTCTCCATCTGAAATGCTTGGACATTCCGGGACGATATCTGGATCTGATCCGGAATCTGAAGACAAATATCGCAAATAACCATTTTCATAGCCATTTAGTCTTGTTTCAGGAGAAAAAAGTGCAGTTTGCTTAAAACAAGTGCAATTATTTAACAATAGAAACAAGTCATTTTTCTTATTTAGTAAACGTATCTTGATTTAGGAATTTGTATATATTTTGACTAGAATCAAGACTAAAATAGTACGTTTTTTTTTTCCCCCAGCGCAATTGTTTGACACTATATTTTATTGCAAAACTTGTTGTTAGTTAGTTAAGCAAAAACACACTAGTAATTAATGATTAAAATGTTAAATAAATCATTAATTACAAGTGTGTTTTTGCTCAACTAATGCTTAATTGTGAACAAATTAACCATTAATTAATGCTTAACTAATGCATTATTCTGGACCCCTATTCTGAAGTGTTACCCAAAACTTAATATTAATCAGCCATTATTCCAGTTTTCAGTGCCACTTCATTCTTCAGAAACATTTCAATATACTTATTTGATTTAGAACCGTTTCTTAAAATTATCGATGTTGAATACAGTGTCATATTTTTGTGCATTTTCTCTGGGTTAATTAATGAATAGATTTACTTAAAGAACAGAATTGATAACACACACCCACATACATCCATACACACACATAAGTTATACACACACATAAGTTATAACTTAATTATTTGTATGTAAACTTTTAGTGGTTGCAGGATTTTAGCTCGATTTCATTTTTATCTCCAACCGTATGCATCACCCCTTAATCGTCTTGCTGTCTGCCCTCTGAATACATTAGGAAAAAACCCGTTTTTTTCAAGACAACACAGGGGCTGTAATACCAAAAGAGACACTTTGGGCACCACAACAAAAACAAACTTCGGCAAAACAATCGGCAAGAAGAGTTGGTGTTTAATGCGCGTTAAACCCCACCTCTTCTTGCCGATTGGTTGGCCAAAGTTTGTTTGCGCGCGTTAAACCCCACCTCTTCTTGTCGATTGGTTGGCCCAAGTTTGTTTTTATTTGGTGTAGGTCCTGCACCCCTAGTGTTTTGCAAGATCGCATAGAGCACCTTTAACCCATAACTGTTGTATAATCACTTGTAATCAAACACTGGCTTATTGCCATACAACATAAAGAATACAAGGCTAGAATTCTTCCAACGTACATACTGTACATAATCAGATAGACGTTATTATGTAATCACAGACAAAAATGTTATAAACACTACCACATTTCTCCTCAAAGCATGCTACATATGATGTTTTCCAGAAATCTGATTGTACTTTTTGTAGCCTGATCTCCATCAGTACCCTGCACCCCTAAAACAAGGTTGTCTGAGAGCACACAGACTCGCCTCACCCAAGCTACCCCAGCCTCAATTTGTCCCCTTTAAATATAAAGCACTTGACCAACATCAGGGCGGTAAATTGAAATTGAGAGTGACATCTGTCATAATAAGGCAGTCTGTGCGTGCTTGAGATCTCGTCCCCGTGCTAGCCGCTCATCAGAGCCTCTGTACTCTGGCTTTGCTTTTGCTTTTCTCTCTGCTGGGTGTCCTTGATAACAATCAGGATGGACATATTTTTTATACTTTAGTGCAAACATCAAAGACTCGTGCATTTCTCTATGTCCTTGACGAGGCGGCTGCTGTGTTTTGAAATTTATAAACTGCTCCTCAAGAGCTACAGTCCCACAGGACAATATTTTTGCCCTTGGTGTGGAGATATATATAAGTGTTTGATATAAAGCCAAAGTATAGCCTTTATAAAAATAGATGTATGATGTACAGTACATAATTAGTAAGATAATATTTTTACTGTCTAATATTTTAGTTAAACACAAGAAAGGTCATACAGGTTGTTTTTCTTTTGTACTTAAATTCCGTGGGTTTTTTGGCGTTTTTTGGCGTTTTTTTTTTTTTTTGAGGAAAAAAAATTGCTGGCCTTTTTTTAGAATTGTTAAAAGTGATGTTGTAATTTTGCAACAGTGGGCTTTAGAGGGTTAAAAGATTTCTAATTAATATCATACAGGATTAATTGTAAACATTATTTACATTAATATATATAAGCAGTGATCTTCTTATTCAGTATATTTGTCTTGTTTTCCAGTACAATCTGATGATCAGATCAAAAAAAAATTATCGGATAGGGAACGCACCGGCTTCGCGTGGACGGAGTCTGAATTCGTTTTTTAAGATATGTTAAGATATGTTAACGCGTTAATTTAGATTAATTAATTACACAAAAAAAACGCATTTTTTTGAACCGCGGAACGTTTCTCATTTGATGAGTTTCGGCGAATCGATTACACTGGAGGCAGTGTTGCCAACTTAGCGTATTTGTCACTAGATTTAGCGACTTCTCAGACCCTTTTGGCGACATTTTTCCAAAAAAGCGACAAGCGACAAATCTTGCGACTTCTTGGACAAACCTTAGCGAGTCTCTGATAGTGCCACGCACGCACAAGTTCTTGTTTTCACAGCAGGCGCACCCCCCTCTCTGTTTCTGTTCTGTTTAGCGCGCGGCTGTGAGGAGCAGAGCTTTCAGTGAAAATAGATATTATGTTGCTGCTAACTCTATTTTACATGTAAAT
>JAUMHG010000019.1:3173320-3189300 GCA_032359395.1 Enteromius anoplus
TATATATATATAACATTTTTTTTATTTTTTATTTTTTTTTACAAAGTGCTTTTTTTTAAAGGTACTAAATTCCATGCCAGTCTATCTACTAGAAATGTCTTTCAAATCCATATTTTTTTAATTGCGGAATTAATTCAAATTTTTAGTCTGAAGCTTGTACTTGTTTTACAGAATTATAGCTTGAAAGGATTTTTATACCTGCAACGGTGATGTAATTGCATAGTAACTGAGTATTTTTGAGTCTTTCTCAATGATTAGTTATTATTTGATTAATTGTAAATTCTATAGCTGTTTACATGAATCATAAGGATGGTTAAGTCAAGTAGAGAAGGAAGTGAAAGAAAAATAAATACAGAGAAAGGGAGAGAAAGAAAGATAGACAGTCTGTCACTTATCCTCCCTAAAATATACAGACTGCCAATCATGCTCAACAGAGTGGATATTTATGCCCTAGTACTGTATGAAACATGACCCGGTGTGAGAAAGCACACACACACATATGGCCCACGGGTTGAGGAGCAAAAATCCTCCAGCAGCGGGACTGACACACCAATCTTTTAATGCTCTGTGTGCTGCCAAACGCTCTGTCCATTCGTCTCTGATCCTGCTCCAACCCTGAGCCAGTGTCACCCGGCCTTGCGCCCTGCTTCTCTTATTTGTCTTACGGCTGCTGTTGAGAAGAGTCTCCTCATCTGCAGATGGGTTTGAGCACATGCATGCGATCGCAGTGCAGTTATCGCCTGCAGCCGGTAATGAGATCCTGGTGATGTCATCGCTCCTGGAATTCCTGTGGATGAGAATGTTGTGCAAGTTACTGTTATTTTTGGACATTTTTTTCAACATTGTCATGCAAACAGTGCTGGGTACTATATGTAATCTGGATTATTTAGTCGGGTTCCAAAAATTAAGCCCTCGATTACATTTTAAAATATTCAAAATGAGACTACAGTAACCTTTTTATTGATTAAATACTATTCACATAACAGCGATAAACTATTTATAATTCTCCCTCATTTTTTAAATAGATGCTTATAAGCATTTAGAAAGTCTTCTGATTTTGTGAGGATTTACACTAAGACTGTTTTCTCTACATTTCTACATATTTTTTTATTTTAATTATCACTCATTTGGTTATTTAACCATGCATTAATTATATTAAAAATAATTATTTGAATTTTACAATGAATGCAATTGTCATTAAGTTTGGCATCAGTAGTGGACTACAATTTGCATGCAGAAATAAATTTATAAATAATTATACTTTATAAACTGAATAAATAAAACAGACATTAGGAGTCCAGCAGGTGATATGAAAACACAGGTTACATACTAGACAATAATATATTATCAGTGCATGGAGGGAAACAAAGCATTCGGTTTGTAAGAGGAGATTCAGTGTGACGTTGATACACCAGAACATATCGAGCTGGTCTGAGCACATTTATTTCATAAATACAAAAGGAGAAAGAAAACACCAGCAATAGAAAGAAGGAAACTAAAAGAGACAGAATCAAATGCGAATCACAGTGAAAACTCATAAGAAGCTCACCTTTACAAAAAGTCCTCGTGTTTTTCTCTCTCGTCTGCATTGTTCTGGGATTAGTGTTGTCATGCACATCCGTTTGGATTCCTCTTAACACATATTGCTTCTCTGGGTGGAATTTTTTGTGCTTATGAGGACTGAGCTGCGCATGGATGACAAACCACGATTAGATAAAAAGGTGGATGCTGTTAATATACAGATTTATTACAATTGTATTATTATTGATATTGAATGAAAAGTTTAGATAAGGGAAGTTATGGAATTAAATGTAAAATATAAATTAAATAATGCAACAATTGCTTGCCTTTTAGTAAATGTTTGTAAAACAATAATAATAATAATAATAATAATAACAATAAAAATAATAAAAAAAACAATACATAATTTTTTCAGTATAATTAAACATTTTTAAATCATAAGGGGAAAAAATTATAAATTGCGTGCATTTTGATACACTGTTGATAATATACTTTAATTTAATATTTTCATTTTAATTTAGACACTAATAGAATAATTGTATTTAACATATATATACATAAAGGAGAGAGAAAACAGCTATTTTTATTTCATACATATTTTAAAATTAATAAATTTTATTATTGATTTATTTAACATTGACTATTTTCAAAACATCTCTGCTGTCACTTGGTAGAAGCTTGTGAAATTCCACAGATGTCAACATATATGTATGTAGTGCCTTTATGTGTAACAAAACCATAAATAAAATGACACAAGTAAAAGAAAGCATTGACTAATCTGTTCTAGATACAGGTTTGGTACAGTAGTATACTTGGAGCAATTCCAGCTGATAAAAAAAATAACTAATATCTGATTCTTGCAGCTTTTCAGAAACTAAAGATTTTGGTTTCTATACCAAAATCTAGTCTGTATTCACTGTAAATGGGTTTGAAGCTCACAAAGTCTAATTTCGAGCGGCTGGTATCTGGGTTACGGCTGACAGGAATGACAGGGTTTCAGGATGGCTCAGAAGTCTTTAATTCCCTCAGAATCCCTCCAATATGTTGATTAATGACCACAGTCTCGGATTTCAACATGTGGAATGGATATAAACTCACCAGAGTCACACTCACACACAAAACCAATGTCATTTTCTGTCTTTTCCCCCACTAAAATCCCTATTCGCGTTTTATTCTCCAAGTAAACGCTACCCGCTCCTGTGCTGTGCTCAACAGTTTCCCGTCCCCTCCGAAGAGGAGAAATAAATAAAAAAGCCCATAAGGAATCAGCTCTGACAGCTCTAATCAGGGGAGAATAAATGGGGCCGCGTCTACATAACGCATCTTATAAACATCCATTTGGTCTGCAGTGCCGCCGCCTTCAGGATGGGCCGATTGCAATACCCCCTGGGAATTGCAGCCGATGGCAGTTTGTGATTAGGATGGCCGCTCTCCACTCCATCCTTTTTAGGAGAGCTGTCCGGCCCCCTCAGCGGGACTCGAGCGGTTTCACTTAAAGCCTGGTGCCGGTGAACTGCAGGCTGAGGAGCTCTTGCCTTGATTCCCCAATCAGCCTGTGCCTCTTACAGCCACTTTACCAGCGGCGTCTGAGGGGGATATGTATTAAGGACGCCCTGGGTCAATTACAGCGTGTTGATGGCCATGGATGGATGTGGGAGGTGGGGTTGGGGTCATTTGTAAGGAAGCCTGTGGAAACCAGACAAAACGGGCACACTGTAAGGCCCTTTTCAATAAAGTCTATATCCTTTCCGTTTCATCTTGTCCAATCAAACTCTTCAAATCATTTCCTTTTTTCTTTTTTTTTTTTAACCATCCCACATAATTCCTCAAATAGATTCTTAAAAGCCAATTTTTGTGGATTAAAAGCTGATAAAATTGTGGATTTAGTAAAAACAACAACTATTATTATAATACTCAATTTTTATTAGTAAATGAGCAACAATAATTTCATATATTGGCTTTTAAGAATATTATTATTATTATTAATAAAAATTTCCCCCAAAAAGATTTGACATAAAAGCTCTATATAGAATAAATAAATAAATAATATTGTTGTTGTTTATATAAAAAAGATTGTATCATTATTATTATTATTCGTATGAAATAACTTAATTTAGTTTTAATGTAAACATTAAAAAAAAAATTTGAATTAACATTTTTAAAATTGATTTTGTTTTCAGCAAAGTTATTTTTGCTAAGGTTTTAAATTATATGTTTACAAAAGATATACCATGTACCCATATTGTACTCCAAGTTACCACAAAAAAAAACAAAAAAACATGGTAGGCCATCACTATACCATGCCCATAAAATAAATAAATAAATAAAATAAACAAAAGTAAGCAAGTGTTTACATACACATACAAACATAACCAGCGCATAACTTTAGTCATTTACAATAAAGTCAAACAAAGTTATAGCCAAGTGTATAAACCTGAATCAAGACAAAGGTAAAAGAGACTCAAACATTCTGCTTGATTTAGAGCATGTGAGCAATAACAAGCTATTGTTGCAAACATCACAATAGACATTCCAGCAATTATTTCCTTTTAGAAAATAACAAAACATCCCCAGGTCAGAGATTCAAGGTCTTTTATGCAAATTGCTCTGCTTTCGGTGGCATTTTAGGCCATCTAATTACCGCTTGCTTATCTTACCTGTGCTATTATTGTGACCTGACAGAGCAATGATGAAGAGCACAGATTGATGAGATGAAGTGTGACATTGCACAGCATCCTTTATCTGCCATTTATTTTAAAATAAATTATTAAACCACGCAGAAACTAGCTTAAAACGGCAGAGATTGTGAATCACGCATCTAACAAGCAATTTAAGACAGAAAGGCCTCATTCAAAAGCAATTACAAGTGATCCTATTAGTGTTTGTGAACAAAACCGATGAACTGACCTCATGTTCCTGCACATCACGTTAATGACATTAAGTGTACCTTAGAAGAAATACAGATATCCTTGATGTTTACTCAGAAATGTTCTATCGATTTATCTAGATTTAAAAAATGAGGTGCTCCGGCTTGAAACTATAAAATCTAGAATTTAAATCTCGAAATAGTATTGACTTCTAAATGCAAAAACTTATATATACATAACAGATGGCAACAGTTGCTTAGGTGGTATTGATATGAACATTTTTAAGGTGGGGTTTAGCTAAATAAATCGAAATTGCTCACTAGCATTCCTATTTGAATGAAGACACTTAGAAGACATAAATGCCTCATTCATTCATTCGTTTCTTCGATGCACGTTCATTCGTTCATATGATCAGAAACTGGTTAAAAATAGCTTGAAATTAAAGAAGAGAAGAAGGGGCATGCAAATAGGGCAGAGTGTGATGTTTTCCACTGTGGACTGTCAGAAAGATTGAGGGAGAAAAAAAGGCAAGTTGATTATATTTCTTGTCAAGTCTTGTAGCGTGACACAGCCCCAGCAACTAAATACGCCTCAGCTGTTGAATATGTATGAGCCACAGTACAAGGTAGTAAATTGCATGCTCCTTTGATTGCTGACTTCTTTTAAATTATTAACAAGCAAGGGAAAAAGCAGCTGTGAAATAAATAAAAGAAAACACAAAAGTGAGTTTTGAAAATGTAACCACAGATGTAGCGTCTATAGCAGACACAACTAACTGTCCGTAACTCGCTTCGTTTGATCTTTGAAAAACTTCTCGCAGTTGTAATTGGATATTTAAAGGTTGCACTCTCAACAGAACAAAGCAACACTTCAGTACTTTTGAACACTACAGCAGATTTTGAAAAAACATATACTGTAAAAGCTTGTGAACATTATTGAAAATGTTATGTAAATAACACCTCTAATTACAAAACCACCTGTTCAAAAACACAAACCAAATTTGACACGCAAAACTCAAACCTAAACGCTAGTTGAATGAACAATAACCCGTGTTCCTGGAAATGTAGGGGCGTGTTGTTTTTTTTATTTGAGTAAAATGAAAGCTAAAATATTTTCAATCACACGAGCCAATTTTTGATTACAATAGAACACAGTAAACATAACAAATGAGAAACTGTACAATTTTATGCTAAATGTGATGCCTGCTATAGGTCTCAACATAGCTTGGACCAGGGCATGTTTAAAATGGTGTAACATCTCCTCTTCTTTTCTAAACAGTTTATCGAGTTTTGGTGTTGGAATTTGGTCCCATTGTTACCAGATATAGGTTTCCAGCTGTTGAAGAGTTTGTGGTGGTCTTTTTCTGTATTTTTCATTAAGTGATGTACCATCTGTTCTCTATAGGTGAAAGATTCAGCACCAGATTCTTCTATTACAAAGCCATGCCGTTTTAATTGATGCAGTAGCCTATGTGGTTTTGCATTGTCTTGCTGAAAAACACGTCATCTGGTAGGGAGCATACAGTATGTTACTATAAATCCTTTATATACCTTTCAGCATTTATAGTGCCTTCTAAAACATGCAAGCAGCCCATACCATATTCACTTATGCACCCCCATACATAAGAGATGATGCTTTTTAAACTGAATGCTGTAAAAACTCTGGAAGGTCTCCCTCCTCTTTAGTCCAGAGGACATGACATCTGTGATTTTTGCAACAAAATTATCAAATTTGGCCTCGTCTGACCACAGAACACTTTTCACTTTGAAACAATCCATTTTAAATAAGCCTCACAGGATACGACAGCGCTTCTGGACCATGTTTACATATGGGTTCCTTTTTACATAATAGAGCTTTAGTTGGCATCAGCTGATGGCATGGATGATTCTGTTTACCAACAGTGGTTTCTGGAAGTATTCCTGGGCCCATTTAGTAATGTCAATGACAGAATTATGCCGATGAGCGATGCATGAGATTTGCAATACCTTCAGAATTTGACATTTGTCCAACTGGAAGAAACAATGAATGAATTTGTTTCTTCATTACAACAGATTCGGAGAAATATAGCATTCCATCACTTGCTCACCAATGGATCCCCTGCAGTGAATGGGTGCTGTCAGAATGAGAGTCAAACAGTTAAACTGTGATTGATATTATGGATAGAGGACTCATATTTTAGCAACATCACTGTAAAGCAGCATAGAGATTGAGTTTCAACATAAATGACCAGACTTGAAGTAAATGTACAGTGAAAATAAAAGTTACACAATTACGTTAAATGCATCTTGACTTTGACTCCCATTCAGCTAGGAGATTGCTTTTGGAAAGACATCAAAGAGGAAAAACAGAAGTCTCGGGTCCGAGCTTAAACTGATATCCTTAGCCTTATCTTGCTCACTGTTCCTCAAATTCACCTTTTCAAAATCGCTGATTAAATATTTTGATGCAAAAACACATTTAAGCTGATTAGAGATTAGTTCCTCTCTGTAAAAGACGTCAGATGGGGCGGAGGCGATAGTTGGGGATGAGTGAAGGATGAGGTGTGTGCGTGAGAGAAAGAAAGTGACTGAGCGAAAGAGAGATGGGTTGATACTAAGAGGGGGTTTTGGAATTCATAAGCCCCAGAAAAAGATGAGGATTGGTAGAGAGGAGGCTGTGTGGCAGCTTAAAAATGCACCTCATGCAGTTCCCATTTCAACAATTGCTCTCATTTAGCCTTGATCAGATGATTTTGCAGAGCAAACCATTAAAAAAGAAAAGTAAAATGAAAAAGTAATGCACACACATATAATTTGTGTGTTTTTTAGTTATGTGCAAATATACATAAATAGTTTAAAAATTACAGTTTAAATACAATATATCATTACAGAACACAAATGGAACAGTTTGTTCTAATTTGTTTTCTCTGCAGGATTTAAAAGAAGATTCTCTTAATATTCTGAGATTAATCAGAACCGTATATACTTTGATCCGAGAAAAAAAAAAAGGGACAATATTAGGCACTTGTATTAATGTCTTTTATGACAAAATGAATTTCAACTAATAGAACACTGCAAATGACAATCTAATTAAAATGGTACAACAGAAATCTATCATTCCATTGTAAATTGGCTACGCATACAAAATCAAGTGATGCAGCATATATAAAGTAATATAACCTTAATATTTTAAAGAGGTTTGAAGGTTAATTTTATTTTCGTAAGTACTTCTACATTCCTTTTTTTTATTCTTGTTTTGCAATTCTCATTAAAAATAACATAAATAAATAGTTTTATTATATTATATTATGATCAGTCTCTGTATAGAGAAACAATACAATTATGAACAGTTTCTTGTATTTGCAAGGCACACAGGCATTTACAAGTACTGCATTAGTTAACCGGGTAAACTTGACCCACAGTTCTTTATGTCTCAGTTTCTGACGTCAGCTCAAGTCACCTAGCAAAGAAAACAGACACATTTAGCGGTCCCCAGCTGCTCGTCTGAAGGCAAAGGTTGAGGGAGTCCCTCCTGCTGCAGCAATTTCATTTTAAAGCAACTCTTTCCTCACATGAAAGAGAAAATCACAGGTTTCATTTCTTTAATTTGCATCTTTTTACTCCCCAAACCATTTTTAATCACTCCCTTGTGTGCACGATAATTAATGTATTCATTCAGCGACACCCCCTCATCCTGTCCTCTTCTCACCTTCCTTTGCAAGTTTTTCTTGCGTTTCTGCTCTCAGTGGCCTTGCTTTGAGGGCGGAGCCAAAGAGTTCATCGTCCGCCGCTCTTTATTATCTGAGCAGAGACAGACCGCCTGTATTTTTCACGCTTCCGAAGCTTCACGAAGGAACTCCCTAAAGAAATAATAGACAACTTCAGACCTGCGAATGATTTCTATTACAGCAAACTAAATTAATCACAGCATGACAATCACAATTCTATGAGTCGGCCCTCACCAACTCTCTCCTCCTGTTTATTTTCCTCATATCTTCCTTTATGCTGTGTATGCAAGCTAATGGATGCGAAAAAGAGACTTTCCTGTGAGTTGATGTGGGGATTTGACAATCGCAAACGACCTCACCTTGACCTGATAAATAAAACGGTGGAATATTCAGACCTGCACACAATGCATTTGCATCATACAAAAGAAACGAATGGCACTGTGTGCAAATGAAACATGAAGAAATAGACTCCGTCACCTGTATATGTCCTCCCACGCACTTTCATCGGCACAAACTGTAGCTAGCATTTAGAAAAAATATTTTAAGTTTAAAGCATAAGATTTTTTGCCATTTTCTCTGCCAGTTTCATAGAAATTATTTTGTTAAAATGAACACAGCAAAGCATTTACAATGAAAGCAGGTGAGGAATCCATAGGGGGTTCAGGTAGAAATAAAAAGCTTCACGCAATTGGAAAAAGAAAGCAACCGTGTTTAATGAAATTAGTTTTAGTTTAAATTTTATGCAAACATGAAGCAAACAGGGCTGGTAAATGATTTAAACTATTATACTAATGTATTATGGCTGTTCTTTTAAAGTATTTAATGCTTATTTGTGGGCTTTGCCTATTATGTTTCCAAAATTGGCACTTTTTGTTTGTTTACAAAGATGCAAAATTATTAAATGCTTCAAATACATATATTTACACTAAAACTTTTAGCAACAAAAATGTCAATGGCACTTTAACGGCCACAATAGTATGGTGTTTGTTTGTTTTGTTTTTTTGGTTTTTTTGGAATGGTTTCAAGGGAACTGCAACCCAAAACTGGCAAATATATTGAAAATGAAGCCTGAAATAAAATTAATTAATTGACACCAAAGTACAAAATAACTATTTTAATTTAAATATAAAATTAAATATGCCATCCACTGTGATTTTGGGCACTGAAAAACTAAAACTAACCAAAAATAAAAATAAGAACAAAAATGTAACTAGAGATAAAATAAAATGAAATAAAAAGTCAACAGGGCAACAATTCTTAAAATAATTTAGTTTAAAAATGTACTAAAGTAACTAAAACTTACATAAAAATGTAAATATATAGCAAGAAATAAAACACAGACACACACAAATTGCTAATTTAAACAAAAATAAAATGATTCATTTTAACAAATAATAAACCAATATCTCAGTTTGTGAACATTTTAATGGAAAAGTTCACTACGCACTATGCACCACTACTCTTTATCCCAGCATCTCTGAATCAGAGTCCCTTCATACTCTTGTGAGTGTGTGTGTGTGTGTGTGTGTGGGAAGGCAGTTATGGGTAATAATCTTTTTTACAGCAGACAGTGGCACGCTGCCACTCCAGCGCAACAAAACCCTCTCATCAACCCAATCACATGGGTCCTCCAGCGAGACCCCCGAGTGCTCAAAGTTGCCCTGCAAATGACGAGGTGCGCGACTCGCCGAGGAGGACTCTCTCCTCTACGCTTCAGTCCTCCTCCCTGATTACCAGTCGTTTCTCCTCCACCCTCTTCTACCACGAGGAGAAGACCGGAATTCTGCATATGGCTCTCCTAGATGTCAGTCTGTGTGTGTGAGCATGTAAATGTGTGACCTTCGTCCCGAGTGTGATGGCACATGTGTGTTTGCTAATGGGGTTTAATGAAGTGCAGATCAGAGTCAATCAATGACAGTGCACAGCTTATGCTTTGTCTCATGAAATGATCAATAGACGCAACACAATGAGACATGCAAAGGGTTATATCATATTTTTTTGTAATTAAAAACATAATTTACGGTTTCACAACCATATTTTGTGAAAGTATTTATAAAGTTTGGAGTTAATAAGATTTTAAAATGTTTAAATTTACTGTTAAATTTTTTTTTTTGTATAATGATATTAAATTGGCTGTCGTCCCTGCAATTTTAATGTCGAAATTATTATAGATGGAATTATTCTCCCTACACTACTATTTAGGGCCAGTTAAGCTTAAAAAGGGTGAAATTGTTTATTTTACAAATGCATTAAAAATAAAATTATATATATATAATAAAATGTTCTTGAAAAAAATAAATTTAGTTTTTATTGGTATTGTAAATATTTGGAATTTGTGCATATATATATATACACATATAAATAAACACACACACATTCAAAATACCAATTAAAATTCCTTAAAATGAAATGTATTTATACATATTTTTTTATGAATGGTTTTTTATTTATTTTAATTTTTTTTTAAATATGTGCAAAGATTTAAGACTTAACTTTTGTGTGTAATATAAATAAAACATATTTTCAGCAGCTTCTTTATGATTAAACATCTCCTTATTTTTGCTTATTTGTACACATAAATAAAATATATTTCATATAGCACTGATTGACATTCTTACTGTTGCAAAGTATATATACCGTACGACCATACTTACCAATCTACACGCTTTCACCTTGGAATAGTTTCGGTCTACAGCTCTTTTTCACAAACACTTTGATATGCTTAGAAATGCTCAGAAAATGAGAGTGAGAGAGAGAGAGAGAAAGAGGCAGTCAAAAAAAAAAAAAAAAAAAAAAGTAAACACTGAAAATAAGAATATATAAGAGAAATAAGACACCCACTCACACATAAGGAAACGCAGGATGAATTAATCTCCCTACATACACAAAAGCAATAACATTTCTGCACCAATTCAAACAATTATCACCAAGTGAAGAACAGGCACCGAATGAATAAATACATGAGCTGTGAGAATTGTCACAAGTTGTTCAATGTACCTTAAACAATCACATTAGAGTCCTCCTGATTTCTTTTTCTCCAGCTCCATATGTTTCCACATCCCAGCTCGGCTGAAGCTGAAGCTAAACCTGCATCTTTCTCTCTGCTGATGTGTATATCTTTTTCATTTGATATGACAGTGAATGGTCCTTGACAGCAGAGGTCAGCTTTTAGTGTATGTTGCCAAGGCTTTTCCAATGCATCTCAATGGATTGTTGGAAAGCTCTCTGAGGTCCATCAGCTCAGACAAACTTCAGACGACATAAAGAGGCTTTCGGAAAAGCAAACGGAAGTCATGCATTTTAAATGAGAGAGAGTGATTTGAGTGACAGCTGGTGATCCGCCTGACCACTAGTAACAATCACACTTATCTTAGGAAGCACAACTAAACTAACCAGACTCTGCTGTTCTACTCAAAAGTTTTGTTATTTAAAACTTGTCTTGATGAGCACAAGAGAGAAAAAATAAATAAAAGAAGAGTAGTTTATATCAATAGTAACTTATAGAGACCTTCTCATAGGGAATCATTTACTGAATGGTCCAAAACTGGACCTGAAGGCGTATGGTCTCTCCTGAGGAATGCGGAGAACAAAATAGGGAAAAACAAACAAAAAAAACTTTAAAGCCATCCCCACTTTGAACTGCAATTAACAGTGTAATTAGAAACCCAGCGGTGGTTTTGTCCGTGATGTGTGGTGCCAGTCTCTGTGGAAATCTGCAAACAGAATACATTTGTGCTCCAGGGGTGGGAGATGCAGGTGTGTGTTTGTTTGTGACTGATGAGACAGAGGAAATGTGCCAAGGAGAATCCTGCGGGCTGATGCTGTATCACTTCTGAACACACTGACCTCATGAAGATCATACGCTTATTATAATCAGGGTTCAAAAATTCCCTCAAAATGAAAGGACAATTTGGCTCACCAGTCAGCAGGCAACTTCATTTGACACAAAAAAAATTAAATAACAAGCAAAATGAGTCGAAAGCAATTTGAATGGCACATAAACAAACAATATATAAATAAAATATGAGAAAATTAATACTAAATAAGAAAATATATACATGACCCTGATTTGTAAATATTTTTGACTAATTAATAAGGATAATTCTTGTTTACAATATCATTATAACATTGTATTATAACTTTTTATACAATGACCTCATCTTTAGATATCATAGTCATCTGAGAATGCCATTGATCTTTTGCGAATGAGACAAAGGAAGATTGCGGAGCATATTTTAATTTAGTTACACTAAACATACTGCAGTTCAGCTTGATTAATTAAACAAAAAACACAAATCATTAATTACTTGTCAGTTTAATAGCTTATTAGATTGTTGTTAGCTTAGCAACATGTTTATGTAGAGATCTATTACAATCAACTATGATGCTGCCTTTGAAGTCATGAATGAAGGAACGGAGTACACACTGAATCTTTATAATTGCCTAATTAAAAATTGCAGAAAAAACTGAAATGTTCTTTGGGTCATGCCTTGGATCATATGAACTATTTAAAAAAAAAAAAAAAAAAAAAAAAAAAAAAAAAAACGTGCAACATATTTAAACACCCATACATGCATACAATACTGTACATACAATACATCATGTATGAGGCCACAGGTTTGCACAAGGAATCCTATAAGTATCTGTGGCAACGTTGGAATGATAAAACACAAATCAAGCATGAATTACACTACTAACACATATCCTTACTCCTTAGTTTTGCCACACTTGTGCCAAAAAGCTTCCTGTTTTTGTCAGGAAGTGTGAAAGAGAAATACAGTTTAAATTGCCCAAAGCGTTCACTTTACTCGGACTAAAATCACTTGAATGCACATCACATCATAATTATAACTTCCGAACCAATAATTAGGAACTTCCCCGGAGAAGTTGAAGGCAGCATGAGTGTTGAATCTCTCACACACTTCTCGTGAGAAGTGTTAATTGTTTGGTGTGTGAGTGACTGCCACCTGAGCTGCTGGACATGAAGAAAGTTTCAAATTGTTGCATATGAGGATCCAGATTAATAAGAGATGCATTCAGACAAAGTGATTGGTGTAAAACACGTTTCATTAATTAACTGCTAGTAAACTTCACAAATGATTACAAAGGAACAAGTAGTAACACAGTTTATTAATTCATAATTTAGCTTTCCGTCACTTCCTCAGCAATGGATGCTCTACAGTGAATGTGTGCCGCCAGAAAAAAACTAAATCATTAAAACATGTTTAACTTTAAACCGCTGCTTCCTGAAACCCCATAGACCCCATAATGCAAAATAACAGTTCCTCTGGTGAATTATTGTCTTCCTACATCAAAATACTAAATTTTAAAGTTAAAAACATCTTAATGATGGATTTGTTTCTTATGAACACACATCACTTCTCAAAACATTAATTGGACTGGAGTGTGGATCTTTGTGTTGTTTATATATCAGCAGTCTGGACTTCCTACCTGACAGCACCCATTCACTACAGAGGATGTTGAGGAGTAATTGCTTACATTTCTATACGGTGTAGTTCTGCTAATATCCATTTAGCTTTACACAATCTTCACAAACATGTCTCAAGTCAGAAGTTTTCAAATTCCAATCACAACTTAATCTCCAAAACGTGACCGTTTTCTACATTTTTGCAAATGCCAATATTTTTGTAATTGAGGGCACCTTCTATTATTACACAGTGCTTTGCTTTCTTTTGTCTCGATTTCGGGTGCTCTTTTTTTCGGCCTTTAAATTACAGAACACAGTGCCACCTTTAACCAAATGCTTTGGAAAAGGTCAGTCGAGTAGCGTCCCTAAATGATTACTGCATAAATGGACAACTATGGCATTTCAGACCCCAACTCCATCTGCTCGACTATTAAAGCCACAGCGTTACACGCCAAATGCTTGTGGCTTCTTCATATTATCAGCAGGAAGGGCGAGTTCAAGGACACACTGCAAAAATACAAACGGAAGCATCTGCAGATGGCTCAGACGTCACAACAAAATATGACGTGATCAGATTAGCTGGTGTTTTATAATAACACACATTTATTTCAGTGCTGTGATCTCTGAATAATCAGACAGTAAAAAGTGACACTTGATGCGAGTGCTGATTTCACAATAGCTCTGCAGGCAAATCAAAATGCAATCTGCAGCTAGAAGAGAAGGTTTATTTGCAAACTTTAAGCTGGCTTGGCAAAAACGTCAGCTTGGTGATCAAGGGGGATCAAAAAGGAAGAGGAGGAAGAGGTTCTTAAGAGTAGGGACAATAGCTGAAGCTCCACTAAAGGTTTGGTGGTTCTTGATGATTGGAGTATTAACTGTAACTAGGCCATTACGGGGCAGAAAAAATAGAAACAAGATGTGGTTTATAAATTTGAAATTGCCTACTTCCGATAATGCAATGTTTTGTTTGATTGAGGTTTTCTTCTTGTATCTGAATCCAAAATTATTTATGCATCTCAATTTCAACATTTACAGCAGTTTTAGAAGTGCCTTTTTCCTGTTCCAAAGGCGGCTGTGTCCCAATTTTTTGTTAATTAAGTGCATGCACAAGTCATCAGTGTTTTCAGGTCATCAGGTGATTAGTTTTTCGCTCAAGGTCTGCTTTTAAAATTTCATATATGTCTATGCACTGTTGTAATACATGCATTTATATTTTTATGGTAACAGGTCTGGAAAGTGAGCACAATGACTCCATGTATCCTTTTATGATCATTGTCATGTGTTTTCTGGCCAAAAATAAATATAGAAATTAAAATACCTGGACAAACATAACATAATAATAAAAAAAAAAAACTAGTACAGAAACAACATTCTGTTTCTATGACAACAAATTATTTAGCTGTTGGCTTGCACATTTGTGCTGCAGGTCATTGTCTTGCAGCATCATATGCGAGTTGAGTCAGTCCATCAATGAAAAAGCACCTGTCACAACAATCTGATGCCCCATTGTGATTATGTTACTCATGTTTCTGTTCTGAAGGCCTAATGAGAGCAATATATGCCATGGAGTTTAAGAAAATTACTTTAGGCATGCCAGATAAGCATCTGAATGTAAATTTACAGAGAGTAAAATGGCTGAGTCACTACCGATGTTTTCTTTAGTAGTCGCCTGGAGAAACGTTATCATTAATTTTAGCTGAAAACAAGCAATGCTTTTCGTCAACTTTTTTTTTTTAATTGCGAAGCCAATTTCATTCACATTAAACTAATGAGTGGCAATTTGGTATAAGGTAAGAACAGCAAGACGTTATATAAAATCTGGCACAGGAAAGGTTATGAATAATTGTAATGTAATATTAGCATCATGTTGCTGCAACAATAACATTAATCTTCATTGCCATTATAGAAGTACTATAGAAGTACACAAATGTGCCGTGTAAACACTGTGGTTTGTTACTGTTTGAAGGAAGCTTTGTGTTAAAAAATACTCCATTAATCCTGAATTTCATCATAAAATGCTGAATTTCCGCATTCATTCATATTCATTTATATATATTCATTCAAATAAATTAATTAGAATGGAACATATTAAAAATTACTGTTTTGTTAACAAAACAAGGAACAAGCCTCAAAGCAAATCATGAAACATATTCAACATTAAATATAATCAGATTGCATAAAAGTGCGGTACTCAACAGTCACACATTACCAAACGTATTAGGAGAGAAATCTCTAAATCTGTGTGGAATTATCTATTTTTTTCTGCAATTGTCATTTCTCTAATGATTGCTCATTAGAGCCTCATTTCAATAATATATATATACACACATACAGGAGATATGTGTGTGTGTGTGTGTGTGTGTATGTATGTATGTATGTATGTATGTATGTATATATATATATATATGCAATGTGAGGTTAAGTATTTAAAATGGTTTTTTTTTTTTTTTTTTTTTAA
>JAUMHG010000019.1:3189400-3217487 GCA_032359395.1 Enteromius anoplus
CGATTGGCCCGGGCTGACGAGTTCCAGGTGTTGGTCCTCAGTTTCCAGGGCGACGCTGATCGGCTCCCGCCACAATACTTATTTATTTCCATTGGACACAAAGGTATTGGTTGTAAAATGTTCTTCTCTTTGCTTGGTTCTTTTATGAACTGTTCCCTGAAATGAAACAAACTGTGAAAACCTTTATTTTCCGGAGTTTAAGAGGGTAACAGCTCAGCTACATCGTAGTGCTTTCGTCACTGATGCCTCAGTAAAGAAACCCTCAAAAACACCTCTTACTCTCTCTGAACAGGGAAGAAGTAAAATTGCTTTCCTCCAAGTGTTTGTCACAGGTGTCAAAAGAGTGTGTCTAAGTCGGTTAAGTCTGATTTTGGGTGAGCGAAGGCCCCTGAAGGAGTAAGGGTCTCTACTTGCCTTCTCTTGCCTTCCCTGTTTCTTTGTAGTGTTTTTTTCTACACAGCTGCGGCCCTCCAAACGGTGAAAAGAACCCCTGTAGATTTATCCGGCACCTGAAAATGGGTTTCTGGGATGATGTATTACCCAGGTCTGCTCTTGAACGTCAATATTGGGCATCTTTATCTCCCCACAGTTTCTTTTGTAAGGACAGCGTATGGATTGGTTAAATAACAAGAATGAGACGTCTGCTCCTAAAAGCCCAGTCGCTCCAGCTGAATCAAAAAGTTGCCACAACTTTGCGGTGTGTGATTGCGTGCAGCGGCGGGTGTGTGCGTGGAGATCTGTTTGTTATCTCGAACACTTAGCGAATAGCTAATATATGTGAGTGAGAGCTTTTCGTGCGGCTCGTGAGCAGGCCTCGCCGTCTGCGATTTATCTTCACCGCTGATATGTGGACGGGCTTTATCAGGGGAAACAGCCTGTATTTCAGCCACTGTGCCGTGGCCTGTCTGTTTAACTCTATCTGCTCATCTCGCGTGGACGTTATTGACTGGTTTTGAGACACAAAATGTGTTTTTGGGCTTTGCTGACAGCTGCTTCTAACGGGTAAAAAGACAGAAAGTGTCAAAACGATGCAGGGGAGAGAAACGGCAGCGAGGTAAACCTCATGCTGCACCCGTTCTGACCCCATTGACCTTTGATTCGCACCACTGAATGGATTCAATCTTTCAATCTGTCTGTGGCTCTCCCTTAGGAAACCTTGACCAATTCTGCTATCACTGAGGTTTTACCGACTGGATCAAACTCCAAAAGTTGTGCGGCAGACACAGACAAACAATTCTTCGAAGGCAACTCTTCAACAGTTCTAAACTCCTCTTTAATTTCCCTCACGGTGGCATCTGGCCTCATTCACAGCTGAACGAAAACCACCTAATTCTCTCATAAACCTCTGAGATGAACCATCAGCCTGTTAACATCTGTTCTGAGCTGAATCTGATGGTACTTGATGCTTTTTTCCGGGCTAAACTCAACACCTGTCGGTTACCGTAGTCAAAGGACGCCACTAAGTCTCTCTGCTCTCCACCTGTCGTGACCAGGTGAGCGAATCTGGTCAGATGACATCTCATTTTGCTCCTTAGCTCCAGACAACCTAGTCAAGCAGGCACAAGTTAGACCTAAAACTCTCTTAGGTAAACTATAACGGCAGATGCCAGGAACAGGACTGCGCATCTTTTTACAAATGAATTGAGAATGACTTTAATTGCAGTTAGATTCATGAATATGAATTTAATTTAAAATGAGTTACTAAACATAGAATTGCAATTTAAAAGTAGGGAAACAAAATTAAAAGGAAGCAAGGACAAACTGTCAAGACCGACTATAAAAAAATTATAAACAGATGATATAAAAAATAGATACTCAATTTTGTAATTTTTTTATTTAAAACTGAAAATCAAATATTGGATGAACTAGAATAAGTATTAGAAAAACTGGACTCAAAATATTGCCTTGATAGATAGATAGATAGATAGATAGATAGATAGATAGAACTATAATGTTCTACATTAACACTGACTATAATAACCGCAGAGAGACAGAACAATAGACAGTCAGCTAGAGATAGATGCACAGTGCTGGCTCAGAGAGGCACAAGACATTAAGAATCATCTTGTGGACTGTGAAAAAGCGATCCGTGTGTTTAATTTTTCAAGGCATGACGGTGTGAGTGGCGTGAATTCTTCAGCACATTCTTCTGTGACAGAGCCCATCAATCAGTCTCAACATGCAGGACCTGTGAGGAATATTTGTCAAGTTTCCAATACCTGCTGCACTCGGTGGCGATGTTAATGGGACACGCTGAGCAAGTGGAGGCCACGGGCATTTCATCTCCTCCAAACATCCTCGTGAGGGAACAGAGGTGACATTCAAGACAGCCGGATCAGGAAAACTGCCAATGTGTCTGGACAGAAGCGAAGGCTTGCCAATTTTAATAATACATGTGCATTGATCACCTAATGATCCATTATGAGGAGAAACAAGTTATTAATGATTATAATAGGCCATTAGCGAGGATTCAATGAAGGTCTGTAATTATAATGTCGATATTAGCGCAACACTGCTAGTGCGGAGATAACGCTGCTTGTTTTGAATGTTCATTTTTTTTCCTCTGACCTGAGAAATAAATGACTAGCGCTTCAGTAAACACTGACACAGTGCAGAGGGAATCGATGGCTTCCATGAGCAAATAACACTGTCTCCAGTGTTTGTGTAGCATGATGACCTTACAAAAACATTACGCTAAATTGTGCTATTTGTCTATTAGGTTGTCCTCTGAGCACCGTGTGGATGGAGTTCATGAATTCCCTGACTGAATCACCTCATCTCAGGGGAACTAATAGGTAGACACTGCTTGTGCTGACATATCTGCCTGCATAAAACTCATTTAAATCAGGCTTTTTATTTTCAAGTTACTCTTACGATAATTGCACATGATGCATAGTTTGCACAAAAAAGTTCAGAGTGACCCAATCACACGCATGCAAATGTAAAAAATGTAACATTTCGTGGAAATACGACATGAGACCACATTATTATTCAACAGTATTAATTAAGAAAAGGTGAAATGTTTCTGACATTTAAAAGGGAAAGGACACTCATGATGTGAGCTTGAAAGAGTCAGATGATGCTATTTTAAAGGGTTAGTTCACGCAAAAATGAAAATTGTGTCATTAATTACACAAATATTACAGATGATATCAGAGAGTCATCTGACCCTCCATAGACAGCAATACAACTGAAATGATTCCAGATCCAAAAACGTAGTAAAAACACTGGTAAAACAGTCCATGTGACATCAGTGGATCAGCTTCTCTAAAATGATGACCTATGTCATAGGATAGGAATAGTTGCGCATATGATGTTATTTTTGTGTTCTTTGTGCCAAAAAAGTATTCTCCTATTGTCACAAAATTGAAGTTAATCCACCGATGTCACATGGACTGTTTTACGGGTGTTTTTACCATTTTTCTAGACCAATATAAACAAGTATTTCACATGCGCTGATTAACATCCAGCTGCATCTGATGGCAGCGCGAGTATAAATAGGCAGCGGATTAACCGCTCATTAGCTTTTCGCTTCGGAGCCGAGCTTCATACAGTACGAAGTTACTGTTCCTGAGAAGACATGCTTCATCTACAAGGAGTGACGGTGTTGGCGGGCTGGTCTCAGTGGAGGTGGTTTCCAGTTGGGTGGGTTACCACAGCAGTATTGCACACTTACACTAACATTGATTTTTTCATTAAACCTGTGACAATGTTAAAGTCAAATAATGCTCAGAGTCAGGATCTATAGAGGGGAGAAGATTCCTGGATTCTTTGGATGAACATTTAATTCAATCAGATAATTGGGTCTTAAATAATGTGGCCTGGAGAGGAACTACACATTAGAGCAAGACTGTTGTTGAGCCCCGGAGGATGAGATTTATTATGAACAGAGAGTAAACAAACAGTGCAGGTGAGGTGATGGCGTCTTCAGTGCTCAGTGCGGCGGTGGATCAAGGGATCAGTCAGTGAGGGGTTGGTGGCAGGAAGTGCTCAGTCCCCGAGTGAGAGATCCAGGAGGTGCAGCCAATCGGTCATGGCGAGTCTGCAATGTAACAGGAGAAAAGGTAGGTAAATTCATGCACCATTGGAGAGCGTTCTCAGTCTTTCTGGGCTTCTTAGCCGGCTTAAATATGGTTTCAAACCGTGACCGATTGGCTCGTGCTGATTGTGTCCAGGTGGCGGTCGTTGATTTCCAGGGCGACGCTGATTGCTCCTCGGGATACCCGCCACAATAGATACAGCCACATTTAGATGGGATGTGGGTACACAGAAATGAGCTCCATTTTCATTCATTTCTGGGAATGAGGTCTCAATCAAAAGTCATTTCTGTGACGTTATGGGCAGAAAATAGATTATTGACTTAAATCAATGTACCTCCTTCCAAAGTGCTCTTCAAGAAACAGAGATCCTATTGAAGTCTCAGTTGTTTCAGATTAAATGAAGAGCAAATTAAGATTTTCCTTGAGTCTCCTGCTTGAGATGTAGTTCCTAAAAAAAAAAAAAAACTGACAGAAACATCTCCGTTCAGATTTAATCTTAATATCAGGTAATTCAATATAAACAAGTTTTTCATAAAAAATTATTCCAAAGCCATTAATTTGATCTCATATTCTAGTTTTCATGCTTTATTTTTCCTGAGAAATTTTAGTAGAAACATCTGAGACGAAGTTGAACCTTCAACGTACCATGGCTCAAAAAGCTATGAAAGGGCAAACTTAAAGCAATAGATATATATTTCTTTTCTCCTGGAAAAGAAAAGCTCCCACCAAAGAAAGGCTCTGGGAGCTGTGGACCTGAATGTCTACCCATCTGATAAGGGGGTTCTGCTAAGATGCCCGTCTGTCGCTGAAACTTGTTAAACCACCACACATTTGTCGCAGAATTCACTGGCATTTGCTCTCTAGTGTCAAGAGTCCCAGAAGCCTCTGCTGTCCCCGGACCCCACCGCTAACACATCGAGAGCAGCTCCGAGGGCCAGACGACAAGCTTATATATAGACACAGATATAGGTATCTTTGAAAATGATGCCTGCATGTGCATTTTATTTTATGGTTGCAATCAAGGCTGCTGCGCTCGCAGACGTGCCATTACTTCACTGAACGGGTTACAGAGATGATCACACATTTCTGCCTCACAAATCAGACTATTGATGTCAAATGGCTACATCATCTGTGATGCTGGTACCCCGGTACATTGCGGGCACATATATGCATACGTATTTAATATACTATAGGTGATTTGAGCACTCCTTGACCTTTTTTTGTGCATTCAAGGATGCCTATAAAATCTGCGGAGATAACGTGGAGCTACATGTTAACATTCACACTCATCCTAAACAACCTTGTCGCCATATAAGAAGCTAAACGCTATTTCTTAACCCTATATCATTTTTCATATATAACTTGAAAAACAATACGAATAATGCATTGCTGAAAAAAACTGTTACAAACAACCCACCAAAGCGAAGGGTCAGATAGCTCTCTGATATCACCAGAAATATCTTAATTTGTTTTCTGAAGATAAATGAAGGTTTTATGGTTTTGGACTGACATGAGGGTAAGTAATTCATGTAATTAAAATTTACAATTTTTGGGTGAACTAACCCTTTAACTACTGGTAACTTGGTCTTAACATTAGTAATTACCATCATTAAACATCCTTCATTAAAATGCTAAGTCATCTAAATATTCTGACTGGTGATTTATAGAGTGTCAGGGCTTTGGTTAATGGAGTTTTGGAGATATTGACATTGAGGTGTCAGCAGGAAAATCATAACCACTTAATGAGCATAAAGGGCAGATACCCTATCCCCAAAAGCCTCCTGGCAGGGTCCTTAGACCTATTTAGCATCTTCTGTGAGCGCTGACACAAACTGAACTCCATTCAGAAGTTGCTGATTTCCACACATCAGCCGCTCGTGTAATTACTGAACTACAGCTAGTTATGCTCGTAATCAAAAGGAATGGGTAAGGAATGTAAAAGCTTAAAAACCAGAGCTGTTTTTATTGGTATTGGACAGTAAACATTATTGCTTTAAAACTGGCATCAGTGTAAAGCGTGTATCTGTCAGCTAAAAGGGTTTAGAGCTATGGGGAAATTATTTATAAAGAGAGAAAAAAAAACTGAAGCTCATGTTTGTGCGTTCGAGTGTGGAAAGGAAATCACAGTTTAAATATGACTAGATGCATACCTCTGGGAGACATGTTCAATTTTTCATGGCTTCAGTCCATGTCATAACACATTCACATCAACAACAGGTTACATACGTCTTCACAGATCTGTTTAGCACGGCGGCAATGGGCACGAAAGGGCATTTTTCCAAAGAAAAACAGGACAAAATAGGACAAAAAAAATGCCTATTTTCTTTTATGCATGGTCATTATATTGTTTTAAACTACATTATTCATCAGTGCATGCTATTCCAGAAAAATCCCCCAGAATTTACTAATTTCTGACTCTGACAAAGTACTTTTCAACTCATGAAGATGGCTTTGTGTGTCTCCAGCATTATTTCAAAACGGAACACTAACTCTTATAAATAATGCAGACTTTTCCCAATACAATTTCCAAATTAATCCCCAATGAACCCAAACCTCAATTGTTTCTTATTGAGTATCCGGTTTCAAATAAAGAAAATTTATACAAGAGAGAGAGAATTTTAACAAAATGTTTATTTATGAAGATGGCTATATATATATATTTCAAATAAATAAAAATAACAACACAAATAACATTTAGACCGTACTTTATCTATTCATTTATTTTATTTTCATTATTTTATTTATTTCTTTTTTTTTTCTGTCATACCATAGGTAGTTGTGTCAACTACCCATATATATATATATATATATATATATATATTCTTGTATTTTCCAGAATGAGGCTGTTTCTACTTGTTCTCAACATATGGGCACCATTTCTTTTGTTGTTTTGTTTAAAAGAGAAGCTTCCTGTACTCAAGGGAAGTCCAGCGAATCGATATCTTAAGCAGCACTGAAGCGGCAGGATTGATGACAAGCAGATAAAAATGAATCTGGCACATATACACCGCTCTGTAATAAAAGAAATCAGACTCAATCCTCCTCTTACATCACCCTCCAGAGGCCAAAATCCCAGAGCAAAACAGAACAAAACTGAATGCAAAGGCTGCTATAGTTTGCTGGAAAGGCTGTTTTGCCTACTAGCGGAGCCTTTCTCACCAAAGGCCCATCTCAGTCCTCATAACATCAGTTTAGTGATAATTCTGTACCCAAGACTTTTACCAGGACTTGTTTTTGAGGTGAACTAGGAGATTTTCCATGAGCTACAGCACCTAGCCTTCATATTTCCTTGGCAGATATAATAGATTGCATTACATCCAATGTAATTAGCTAAGCCAGACCGCTGATATCAGCAAAATGAAGCCATCTCATCACCTCTGCTCACGACCCACAGCAGATAAGACAGAATGAGGCCGTTTTATAGGAGAATGACAAAGCGATCTTGTGCAGATTCTTGCTACACTCTTAAAAATGAAGACTCTAATTAGAACCAAATAGGGTTTTACATTCTTATGTCATTAGACATCCTTAATACTTTCTACTTTTTCAGTTATTTTGAAAAAAAAAACTGCCATTTTTAGAACTTTAAAGAGCACATACAAATATGCTTGATAATAAACAGATTCTCAAACAAATATGCATCTGCTACAACTAAAGGCAGGCTCACAATGAGCGATTTTGGCCACTATTTGACAGTCTGAGCCAAATTTTAAAAATTCCTAAAAGATTGCTAATCCTAGAGTTTGACATGTTCATCACCAGCCGATTAATAGTTGTTGCGATCAATTTTGACCTCCAACGAAATTCTGGCAGTGTTAGAAGATTTTTTCGCAATCAATCTTAATATAACTGCAAGATAGTTTTTAACACTTTTTTTTCTCACACATTTCTGACTTTTAGTATATTTTTATAATCTTGCAGTTCTGGCTTTTTGTTTTTCCTCAGAGGAAATCTAACTTGCAATTCTGAGAAGGAAAAAACATCAGAACTGTAAGATTGTGATCCAAATATATAAAATATGTTTTATTTACAACTTTGAAAAAAGAAAATCATACTAAAGAATGGTGTATAAATGGAAGGATTTGTACCTCATAATTTAGTACATTTAGTTTTCTTTTTCTGAGAATAAAATAATCAGAATTGTGAAATAAGTTTATTTATTGTATCCGGAGGAGGAAACCAGCCTTTGCTATTTTTTTGTGAAATCTACTTGCAATTTACTAGTGGAAATTGTTCAAAGCCAGTCTGAATGAATAAACATAAAAGAAAATGTATTCATTTATTGTTTCAGGTCACCATGAAAGCCGTGCTTTTACTAGCGCTGTTTAGAAACATCTCAACATCCACCCAGAATCTGACCTGAGTCACAAGCAGCAGCTATTTTCAAAGTGAAGGTGGCCGTAATAGCCACAGGCTTTCTGTCTTTAGCCCTGCTTCATGCTATTCTCTCTTCCTGTTGCTCACCCTATACACAAGACAACCGACCAGATGTGTCAGGAGCACGGCCCTGCTGCCCACACGCCAATGAGAGAACACTGAATCAATGCCCAGGGGTAACAAATCCAACCCACTTCACAACTATTACATGTGGAGAACAATATATATCTGTAATGTGGAGATGAAGGGGATGAGTCACTTCTGTATGTCTGTGCCATGTTCACAGTGCAGCGCAAACACCCAATTACCATTTTCTGCCTGACTCTGAGATTTTTGTGAGCGTGTTCACATAACCTTTTAAACGTGCCTCGTATCAGACACTGGAAAATTGAGTCGGTGCTCTAACTAGAAGGTGATGTGCACCAGAGGCTGACGGGTTATTAATTACGAGGGTGAAGACGTGAAGGAGGGGGCAAATAATTTTATAAAAGAACCAAAAACATTTTTCAGTGTCTCCTGAAATCAAGCTCTTTCTTTATAACAGTCCGAACACATTTTATTGACTTTTTTTCCCATTTCCGTTCTTTGTGAATAAAAGTCTAACTACTTCCTGCTTTCATGACGTTCTGCATGAAACTTGTTTTGTGTATGACGTACAAATGATTCAAGAAATGTGGCCAAAAATTATTAAATGTACACTAATGTATTTCGAAATGCTAACTCTTTCCTTTTTGGATGATCCTTTTTTTGAGGAAACCATGATAAAATATTTTTTTCAGGGTTCATCGATGAATAGAAAGTTTAAATGAATAGCATTTATGAATTTCTGTTGTAACATTATAAATGTATTTACTGTCACTTTTGATTCATTTATTGCATTGTTTATTAATAAAAGACTAACTTTTTAACCTACCAGTGCTGTTACAGTATGAACAAATAAACGCATGGGACAAGCTTGTGAACAAACAAAACATGCATATCTGAAATATCAAACTATCAGTGCATGTCTCTCTTTGTCTGAACGATGCGAAAAGATCAGCAAGAGGTGTAAATGAAGCCAGCAGATGTCTTAATAACAAGATTTAACAAACAAAGACCTGAGAGGTACAGCAGCTGCGGTAACAAGATTAGAATAACTGCCTGCCTCATCAGAAAGACAGCCGCTCTAATCCTCTAATTACTTGTAGAGGAACACATGACATACACACAAACACAAATCCAGGTAGATTTATGAGGAAACGTCAGGAAAGCATGGGCACTTCCTGCACCGTACAGTTGCCATTTCAAATATTGATTAAAAGACAAAAAGGATGTGATGACGTTAATTAGAATTTGTTTCGTCTTCATCAATGCAAGGACTCTCCCAGATAAAATTGCACACAAAGACAAATGAGCTTCCGCAGGACTAATATGCCTTATTTGTATTTGGTCTTTTTTATTCATCTAATCAAGCAAACATGTCCTCGTTTGAAATATTTCTTGTTTGCATTCTTGTTGACCTTTTCCACATCTTTATGAGATTCGCTACGACTTCCCTCCTTGGGAAAATCTCCCTCTTTCTCCTCTCGTGTTGGTATTCAAGAGAAGAATAGCGTCTGTTTCTAATCACCATTGCTGAGATTAACGCCTCTCAATCCATCCAAACAAAGGCTGGGAGATTTCCGAAGGGCCCGATTCCACAGCGCCGACCAAGTGGGACGGGGAAACAAAGGAGAAAGGGGTTTTTTGTCTGCGTTTTGGGAAGCGTGTAAAGCTCCATCTATATGCTGGCAGACTCGCACTTCAAGCCTCGAAATTTAATTGCAGAAAAAACAAAGTGTTTGCTTGTACTGAACTGGAGGAAAATGTGACTGGAGATAAACCGTTGGGTTTGTGGACATGACTATCTGTGTGGACGATCCAGATTTTTCAATCAGCACAAATTCTGCAAATGACACCTGTATGTAAAATAAAACTAAACATGCTTTTTCTAGAGGCGTACAAGTACAAGACAAAATGAGATCAGTGGAGGAAAAGATGAACATTCATCTTTGTGACAGGGTCATCTAGTGCGTTTGAAGGAAATGAAGCCAGCTGACAAAGACATATTGGAACATCGAGTTCACTACTTGGATTTCTCTAATGACTTTCTCACCGTGTAGCACACTGTATGTTGTTATCATGTCTCTGGTGACGTCACAGAAAACCCCCTGCCATGCTGAGCTACAAATCAGGTGTCTCGCAGTCTCACAGTTTCTGTCTTCCAAAACTGCACTCTAAAAAAAAATGCTGGTTTTAAATACAACCCAGTGCTGGTTAAAATCCAGGATTGGGTTGTTTTGACCCAGTGGTGTACTGTTTTCACCCAAACGCTGGGTCAAAACAACCCAATTCCTGGGTGTACTAAGGCTATACTTATGGTAAGGAATGCTCATTTTCTACCCGATACATTATATTTTATTGATATAAAAAAATAAATAAATAAGTCATGAAAGGTTCGTATTTTGGTTATTAACAGGTTGATATGCATGCATTGTCAAAAATTGCTTTCATTTTATTCAGTTTTATTTCATTTAGTTTCCATGATTCAGTCAACTCTTTCTTTTGAGGATGTTTTCACTCACTTAGAGCTCTGTTACACACTGCATGAAAATTATATTTTTAAAAATCCATAATAGGAGCACTTTAAACTTTAAACTGCATGACATTTTGACTCAGGAAGTGGTTTAGGTGTCACGATGCCAGCTGGAAGTGCCCTCATGCCTCGCTAGAGGGCACTCCAGCCTGGACTATGTTCTTTGTTTGTCCCTCCGTTCTGTGTTAAGGACTTTTATTATGAACAGTTGTCTCCACCCACCTTGTCTGTCGCTATGGCCAACCATTAGTCTCTCTTGTCTTGTTTGGAATTGTACTTAAAGACTAATTTGTGTTTTGCACAGCGCAGTTCATTGTGTGGATTTTCCCTTTTGTTGCCTCCCGTGTCTCCTGTTTCTGTATCGGATTATCGTTCTCGACCTAGCCTGCCCCCGGACTTTCCCTCTTGCCTTTTCTCCTTGGATACCGTTCACCTATCGCCCGACCCCTTCGCTATTTAATTGAATTATTCTTGTGTTTCTGCCTTTGATGTCCCTGTCTGCCGGTAATCGACTCTTCCTGTTCCTACCCTGTGTGTTTGCTCAATAAAATAGTTTGCAGATGAATCTGCACGCCTCTAGTCTCCGTCGTTACATCAGGATTATGAAGTTCTGAGGCTGTTGATGCAAATTATCTACTATGTTTTGATCATCGTTCTGAATCTGACCCACATGTGGTCTTCTATAAAACTGTGATTTTCTCAGCTGTGTGTCTTGCACAGCATAAAGTTGGATGGTTGCCTTCCAGAAGAAATGCATGGGTCAGTCTTGGATGTCCTAAACTGGCGTTCTAGCTCAGACCAGTTAAAAAGCTGCTACTATAATCCAAAACCACCAAGTTACCATGTTGTTTTCAGCAGTGTGCTTTTTATCACCAGCAATAAAGAGAACAAGACAATTTTTTTTAAAATCATCATTAACCTGTTCTGTTTTCCTCATCATATTTTCAAAAACAGCATGAATTAATGGAAATCGTTTAATCATTATTGACATGATGAATCTTTTTATTTACAGTTACATGTATGCATTTGGCATATGCTTATATATATTTAATGACTTACATAATTTAATTTCATATATTAAATTATGTAAGTCAAGAGACAACTCTGCACTTTTCTGTACAGCCAGTATTTTCTTTTTTTTCTTTTTTTTTTATATACAGATATATTTTTATTTCATTGTATCTGTAGTTGTGGAAATACACGGCCACTGGAGAAACAATTTCCTTCGGGAATAATAAAGACTTCTCTTATCTTATCTTATTTCTTATGACATTGCGTTTAATAGATTTGGACTCATTGTAGCTCATGCATTCCCTGAGAATCAAACCCATGATCCTAGTGTTACCATACCAAAACTTTGCATTAGAGCAGCAATAAACTAATCAATATCACATCCTGTAGCAACCAAAAGCTTGCTAAGCAATTTCTGGATTAAAAAAAAAAAAATACAAACAGGGTAATTTTAAGATTAAAGTTGTTAAATTAACTTGCTAAATTTTCAGCAAAAAAAAAATCTAAATAAAACGTTGAGAATAAATTAATTAAATTACGAGATTAAAGTCATTAAATGTTGAAAAAAAAACTGGTCAAATGACGAAAAGGGTCAACACATCTACTGAACATGTTTTTTTGTTGTTGTTGTTGTTGTTGTTTTACTTTTTAACCACCCTATCAGGTAAGATCATTTATATAACGCTTTGGTGTTGAGCTTCAGCTTGGTCTGCATGGATGGATGAGGTAATTACACATCCTACCCCATGATAAGATTGACAGTGACCTTAAACAGGCTGCCCAGGAGTGGAAGTGGGAATCGGGGAGGGAGAAAGAGGAAGACAAGGAAAAATGAAGGCTTAAAGGACGATGGACAGTTACAAAAGATTATAATTTGGAGCAGGATCTTGTAAAAGTGGGAGTCTGCACTGCCTCTGGTCTTAAATTCACTGGATTAACTATTTTTTTCTGCCCTCGTTGAGAAATAAACCACAAACATACATATTACACAACAATCCCATGTATCCTACTAACTTTCTTCTTATTTGTATTATTATTATTCTTTTAAAGAAATTAATTATTTGGTAAGGGTATATGTATTATGCTTACAATTTAATCTATTAAATTGGTCAAAAGTCACAAATACATTTGCGATGTAATAAAAGATTACGTTTTCAAATTAATCCTGATATTAAAAAATATATTATGGTTTCCATAACAATATAAAACAACACAAACTGTTTTCAACAATGATATAAAAAAATAATAGTACTTGGGAACCAACTCAGCGTTTTGGAATGATTTCTGAAGGATCATAAAAAATTTAGCATGTTAATATTTCACAATATCACACATTTGTTTTGATCAAATAATTTCAATTTGACTGCAGTTTTAATCAAATATTTCCAGGTTTTTTAACAGTTTTTTTTTTATTACACTAAAATTGTCTTTTTGTCATGCCTTCATAAATGAAAGCAATAATCTGAATATATTAAAATATCTAATCAAGGTAAATATTACTACCTGTATAATCTGATAATCTTAATCTAATATTCTATGCATTTTCTTAAGAAAATAAGTGTTAAGTGTATACACAAAATGGACCATTAAGACATTACTTGTAAGAAAAATCAAGCACATACACACACACATGGTTTTTCTACTGTACAAAATGTATTTTCTATTGCCCTACCTAAACCTATACATCACACATAACTACAAGCATTTTTAAATTTTCCCAAAAACTTCATTCTGTATGATCTATAAGCTTTTCCTCACGGGGAACAAAATAAATGTCCCCACAAGGACAAGGATTTTGGATTTCTCCTTTTTTGGGGGGATATTTTGTCTCCATTGCATACAAAAATAAAACCAAACAACTGATAAAACCTCTCATTGTGGGTCATGAGTGGTGGTTGTGTGGATGGACAAACAATAACACAGAAAACATGTTTGGTCACACCTGGTTAGGGCACACTGTAAAGCTACATTTTTTCCATCACAGTCCAGAAGTCACACAGAAGTCCTCAGATCCGTCCTTTTGATCAGCGAGTGAGTCAGAAGCCAGTAGGACTATCACGGTCTGGAGAGGCCATAAAGTACCACTTTACTCTAATACAAACCTAGACCGCCACAGGAGCTCTGATTGGAGCAGGGCACTTGAAATGGCCACAGGTGATACCCCATACATGATGTAACACCCGTATCCATATCCCAGAACACTCCATATAGTCATAGAGAACATCTACAGTATATCCATTCTCTCAGTTTTCTTGTCTTCTGTGTCCAGAATCTCCCAGAATCCTCATAAAACATGTCATGTTATGGATGTACAATCACGGGATATTAATGCTATGTATAATATCCGTGCAGTTCATTACATAACTGTCTCATTACAAACTATTTTGCTCCCTCACAATGATTTGAATTAAATTATGGTTCTCATTAAAGCAGACCATACTCCCCTCAGATGGCACGGGTTTCTTTACGCTTGGCATCCTCTATTGCCCTGTTGTTTTATGGGTCATTTGTTTAATTGAAGCAGCAGGGAATGGAAGTGTAGTAGGATGGGTGGTTCTAGGGGGAAATCACTAACCATTAGTTCGGCTAATTTTGGACGCCACCCCAGTAAGGAGCAACGGCACGTATAGGGTTTTCCCATGAATGGACTCAATGTCTTTTGGGTATTATGAATATATGAACAGAGACTCACTGTATTTAATGTTATCCATCCATCTGCCAGGGTTGTGCTGTGAAGTGCAAGTCAAATTAGAATGTATCAAATTCATAATTGATTTAAATTCTAAGGGAAATTTATAACTGTAATTCTCAACTGTAAGTAAAATTCTACCTGAACTCATCTTGGTGTACTTTTTATTGAGACATGAAATATGTACCAGTAAGTACATATCACTGCAGCAAAAACTGATGCTTTTGAAAATTAGCTGCACACATATCCAGCTTCATATCTATGTGTTTTCAGACTGTAGGTTTGTACCGGAGCTCACGGAGTACAGAGATGTACTTGAGAGGCAAGAAGCTCCAGTGTATCCTGTGTATCCTACAAAAAAGTTTAAATCTATGTAAAAGGAATCTGAAATGGCACAGTTGCATCAACAAATACCTTTTTACATCAGTTTTGCATTTATTGCAAACTGTAGGTTTAGGGTTGGATTTGGCGTAGGGCATATATCCAACATGTTAGAGCATTAACTTTTAGCAACAGTCCAACGATAATCAATTCCGAACTGCTGAAATACATACCTATATCAACATAATAATAATGTGTCAGGGTTCACATATTAAACCTGTTTTAGCGCCACTCAGTGGACATTTATTTTGGAAATTGCAGCAAAACGTGCAGTAAGGCACATAAAAACGGTAAAACTATAAAAAAATTCACAGAGGTACAGACCAGGTTGGTAAAATTCATGAGACAAGCTATGCCTTTTCAAATATGATATTTCATGCAGTGTGTCATGTAGCTGTATGTGAACATAAACTATCTGCAAAGTTGTCTTTATTGTCTATCAAAAAAAAGAGTCAGCTCACATTTACCTAAACGAGTCGTCAGCTATTTGAATCTTTTTCTGTTACGGATCCACGTCACCAAGTAACATATTTGCATAATGTCCGCCCACGTTCTACATCCCAAACAACTTGCACAGACACAAACAGTACAATTTCCACATGGATTACATCATGTCAAGAGGAAGTTGTATCCTGTGAGAGGTAATTCGTTTTAAATGCTTCTGAAAGATGAATCTACTAAGAATAAGTGGTTAACATTCATGTTTTCAACAACACCTCAGCAGTACAATTTATTTTTGTGTTCGCGTGATTTAACTGATGACTGCTTTTCCAATCTTGGGGAGTATAACGCGATATTCTCAAACGCTTGGTCTTAAAAGATGGAATAGTGCCGGTTTATTTGGACCGGCTTGCTCCTCTGAACTTCTACCTGTAAGTATGATTAATAATTGATGATGGTATTTTCTTACGATCGTTCAAACTATGTATTTGCTTATGTTATGTCGTGTAACAACCCTGCACATGTCATGAAACCGGCTAATTTGCGTTTCTGTTGTGTAGTCTAAACATTGTGATTGATGCAGCTTGACTGTCTGTCTTATTAGTTTAAGTAATAATAAATGATGTTTAACGCAGTGATATGCATTATACAATTCTAAAGTTCACAACGTAGAGGTGCCCGATTCACTTACAAAAGCAAGGTACAAGCTCTGTAGGCCGCTGTAGCGGTAGACCAATCATAAAGGACTGCGCCATCTGACCAATCACAGCAGTGAGGGCTCACGGAGAGGTGTGATTTAGACAGACTGCTTCACATCATTTAGAAATGGGGTAAAATTAATAGTGTTTTGGGAGAATACATGTAATACATGTAAACCTGTTTTAAGAGACTCATAAAACAATATTAGCAACCTTTAAAATGGCATAATAGGGGCACTTTAATAGCTTTAATATTGGATAGATAAATAGATATTTGTTCTCCGTTTAATGGCTGTTTTGTTAGATAAACAAAAGAAATGTGTCAGTTTCCTACAGTACATGTAAATTTAGAAGAACAAACTAAAATTAAAGAGTCCTCTGAAATGTACTAATTATAATTAGACAATATGGTGAAAACTGTAATCTTGTTGAAAGTCATTGAGCTTCGTGTATGCTATAAATGTAGAACTAAGCCTTGGGGAACATCAGAAATAATATGTGCACTCTTAGAGTGCCAGTCACCCGGAGGAGTGAAAAAACTAATTAGCCAAAAAAAGTTCATAAACAACCAATAACTATGTTAGGAAGGACCATTCCAAACTAAATACTGTATGATAAGAGAAATGCACTAACTAGTTGAGATGTTTTGGGCTTGATTTATTGGTATAGGTGACAGCGGTCAGGACTGCTAAGTTGTTTAAAGTAGCTATTTAATGTATATGTCTGGAATACAAAGTTACAAATGTGCTAACTACAGTCTGAATCCCAGCTGCACACAAACAATGACATACAAGCAGACAGTCTTGAGTATCCCTCCTTCCCATTAACATCTCATTAACGTCACTAGGCTGTTTGTTATGAGTGAATGTAGTAGAGAGCACAGCACTGGCACAACTGATTGACTCATAATTCAGAATCTTGCAAAGACATGGCTATATCATTATTGTCAAAACAAATGATAAATTCATCATGCTGGAGGGTCTTTGCTCTTTCTATAAGTGTTAAACTACACCCAGACAACAACCCGACACAATGAGTCAATATAAAAGAACAGAACAATCATAAACCAAATGAACCTCATCTAAGATTATTGTTTTCTTCTTTGATTAATATTGAATAACTAATTGATTTTTTTCTGAAGACAGATGAACGTAGATAATCATAAAAGCAAAAAATGTAAATGCAGAGCATTTTACCTGAGATTTGGAGTCAAACCACAGAGGTTTACAAATGACTTTGGAAAGAAAGTGTATCAATTTCCTCCTTTCTTTTAAACAGGATTGCAATTGCATAAGACATACCTGTTTGAGTGCCATTAATACTTTTTACCCCAAGGTTTACATGCCTGTAGAAGTAGTTGTTTCATTCATTAATGTAAAATCAACACTCCATTTATGCATCCCTTCAGTTTAAATCACTAAAATAACTATAACGTCAGAAAAAAAAGGCCAGTGTATCAACTAATGCACTGAATTATCTCTACGGGGGCTTTTGTTCTAATCAGATTTATCATTAGAGTTCCCAAAACTCCAGCATGTGATCAGTAACACCCTGAGACACCCAGTAAAACAGACCAACACGAGGGCTCCAGAAATATCAACACTTATCTTAAAATAAGCAATCTCACCATGCAGTTCGATTGTATAATTATGATAAATGAATCCTCCAATAAGACACAGTTAGAGCTCATCCTTTCCATCCCCTGCATATTGCTCATTCTCTTTAGTTTGCTGTTTGGTTTGTGTTTAGTTTGTTTTTGGCCACAGATTAAAAATACAAAATAATAATAATAAATTAAATAAAGGTAACTGCGACTTTTTTTAATCTCACAATTGTGACTTCTTTCTCAGAATTGTGTGTAAAATCAGAAAACAAACTTTCTCAAAATGTTCCTACCAGAGAAAAATATAAATGCGACTTTATCTGAATTCTGACATTTCTTCTCAATATAATACGATTATATCTTGCAGTTCTTCAGTATTATAAGATGTGTGAAAAATTAAATAAAATATGCATAAAATTGTGTGTTTGTGTGTGTGTGTGTGTGTGTATATATATATATATATATATAGAGTAAATAGATTATTATCCCATATGCTGCTTTTATGCTAGTTACTGGTTGTTTTCACATAATTTTATGTCAATTTATTCACATATTTAGTATTTAGCCATATAAATGGCTGGATAACATACAGTCAGTAGGTCATTATGGTAAAATAAACTCCTTTAGGATAACGCAAGACCACTGCACTTCAGAGTCCTGATCAACCCGTCAGGATTTATTTTGCGATAATGACCGGCTGACTGTATATTATCTCGTTCTTAATATAATTCAGCTGGCTAATTTGGATATGTGTCCACAAAGAGAGCTGGCGCGGGGAATCTGGTCATGTTAAATAACAAGTAAACATCACAATTTATTCTTAACAATACTCATGGTATTCAAGATGTCCAATTTGCTTTGCTAATTTGCCACTATAACCAGTTTGGAATCCCGTAGTGGACAGACAGGCCGGCAGTTTCGCTCCGCTGTTCGTTCCCAAAGTAGCAGGGCTGTTTTTATTGAATGCATGATGCCTTTCTCCATCTTTCTGCCTCTTTAATCGATATGACTTATTCATGAACACACTCACTCATTAGAGCATGGCAGATGCTCGCTGTATGTAAACTCTCTCTCTCTCTGGACTTGTGGCCACTGACAGCAATGCATCAAAATCTTACATTCGTTGTAATACGTAACACAGCCTTATGATTATTTATACCTTAACCATTATGCTCTTCAAGAAAAGACTTTTCGGCAACTGTTTCTTCTATGATAGATGAATTGGTGTTACTATGTACGTTCCTAACTGAAGAAAAGTTGACCAAAAATTACGCTGTTAATATAAGATCATCTCCATTACACCTTTTTTGTGTAATTGTGGTAATATTTACTTGCTTGTTTGTTTTGGTTGGTTCATTCATTTATATATTCATTTCATCTAAATAGCTATAATAAATTTTTCTTTGATTTTCATATGTTTAACAAATTTATGTAATAGTTTTAGTTAAATACTGTACAACAACACTGAGCAGTCAGCAGGTTGTTTGTTTCTCATCCAAGATGGTCTAACAGCAATAAACCAGTTAATAACCTGTTTGGTCAATCAGTTAACATCTACAGTAAATCTGGATTCTCCAGCAGGGATTTCTGTCATTACTTGGTCCACAATGTAAAAGTGGGCTACTTTTTACTCTTGTTTGGAAGTTAACAGAAATGTCTCAGAACTGTCGTTGTACAGAAAGAAACATACTGCAAAAATGATTTTTAGTTCTGTGGAATAAAGAAAGCCATAAAGTTTTAGAAGGTGAGTAAAACAGATTTCTGGGTGAATTGTTCCTGCAGTCTGTTCACAAGTTTGATGCAAATCATCAATTTGTAAGCGGTGCAAGCGGTGGAAGTCAGCAATGATTTTAAGATCATGCTACACAGCTGGAAACTCCACACAGACTGAAGTCATCCATATACAGTACCTGCGTCAGATACCTGAAGAGTTAAACCCCTGTAGATGTCATTAGTCAGAGAGGAGGCATTCTGCCAATACCCAGAAGCATTTACGATAGCGCTGCGAGTTATTCCTCTCATTAAAATGGGCATTATTCAGTTTGGAGTTCTCTGAATAGAAGAGTTCAGTAGAATTCCTCAGTCCTAGTTTAACATAATGAGCCAACAATTAGACACAAGGGTGATGAATCTCATGAATGCAAATGCTATTGTTTTTTTGTTTTGTTTTGTTTTTTTTAAACACTCGTAATCGTTTAATAGTTAAGCACTAAAGCACACTAGTGCTGACTATTGTGAGGGAGAACAAGAATAATCGGTCATGTAAAAATGCATTCCTTCAGTTGATATGGGAAAGCACGGCTCAGGCAACACCAAGGTCATATGATTGATTCCCAAGGAAATGCATGATTTGATACTGTACTATGAATGCAATGAATGTAATGTAGGTTGCCTTGGATAAAAGTGTCTGAGTGGAAGAGTTTCAGCTGATGAACCAGCAGAACGAGGCTGTTTCTTCCCTTTAGCTGTCAGTCTGCTGAACTCTGAACTCAAGGCCTTCATTCTGATCCTCATGTTACTGTTTACACTCTTGGCTATAACTGCTATATTTGCATCATATGCATATCATGCATCTCTCTTGCCCAGTGTTTACTAAGCGGTTTTAGCATGTTTACTTGTATTTGTACAATCTCAGATACTTAAACACTAACACTCCTTGTAGAGTCTGTCTCTATTAACTGTTCCTCCTAACCCTTCAACAGGATTTTACCTTTTTGGTCTCTTTTGTTCTACAAGGTTGCATTTATTTGATCCAAAAAATACAATAAAATTAGTAATATTAGAAAAACCCCCTAGATTAAATATGAAACTCTCAGAATCGCAATTCTATATAATTAAAATTGTAACTTTAAAACATGCAATTGAGATTTATAAAGTCAGAATTATGACATTTCTTCAGAATTGGACCTTATAACTTACTTTTGCGGGTTTACATCTCACAATTTTGAGGGGAAAAAAGACAGAATTGACTTCTCAAAGAGAAGGATTTACTTCTCAAAGAGTTGTAGTCAAGTCCAGCTTTGTCGTGTCTAAGACAAGTCTAAGACCAGACTAGTCGAGTCTGAGTCAAGACTGAGTCCAAAAGTTTAAATAAGAGAAAAAAAAGGATCCTCTTCAAGACCACAATCATAACTACTGATAATGTGATGCGAGAGACATTTCCTGTTCTAAGAAAATCATTTTGCATTATTATTTGTAATGATCAAAAAGCAGGGGTCTCCAAACTAGATCCTGCAGGGACCACACGTTTTTTTTTTTATTTATATTTTAATTTTTATGGTCAATTTTCATATCCATAATTGTAAATTCTCAGGGGAAAAATCCATGTTTAAAAAAAAAAATAAAAAAATGAAGTGAAGCTTTATATCAAGTACAAGTTGCCCTCAAAGAAACAAAAGGCTGTACAAGCTTGTGTTATACAATTTGTGCATTCTTTAATGTTTTCCTATGAAATTATTTGAAATTTGAAATTATTTTTGTAATTTTTGTATTTGAATTTGATTGAATGTATCATAAATAAAATAGAATGGATACATTATGGTGCTACTGGGGATGCACACATAAATGCAGCATCACACTGTACAACAATTATTATTCCTTTATTTAACCAGGAAATCACATTGAGATAGTAACATCTATTCTTCCAGTGAGACTTGAATTATTAGTAAAGGGTAAGTTTAAGACTGGGGTAGGTGCAGACTTTAATAAAACACAGGTAAAAAAATTCTAACTTTTCAGAACACCAAGTGTACCAGGGGTCATGTGACAAGAACCAACCAATCAGCTTCATCCTTTCCCGTAACAACACTGAAAGCTCCGCCGAGATGGAGAAACATCATCACTCTCTTTTTAGGAACTCGAGATGGAGAAACATCACTCTCTTTTTAGGAACTCGAGCCCACTCCCCCAGACTTTCAAATCCCTGTCTAGTGTGTTTGTGCACAGCTTAGAGGAGAGAACAGAAATGCCAGAAGTGGCTCGCATATCCAATCCGTAAAAAACTACAAATGTGTGGGGGGTGGACCACCCTGCAGCGTTGCAAATATCGGCCTTTGGGACCCCTGCTAGCAGGGCCTTCGAGGCCGCCACATCTTGTGTCGGGATGAACTAGAGAGTACCAGAGGAGACATTGCGCATTCTCTGTCGTTGCGAAAAAGGTCTACCTCTGCCTTGTAGAATACTCTCCAGATCTGATGTGCCAGCTTGTACAAGGGGCATGAACGCAGATCTCCTTGGTCTGAGTGCAAACACCAAAGAGTCCAAGACAAGTCCGAGAAAGAACTCGAGTACTACAGCCTTGTCTAAGAATCTGAGTTTATATCACAATTCAGAGAAAAAAATAAATGCATGTTGGCCTACATGAATCATTCCTAGTATCCGGTAACATTTTGGCTTAATTTTTGTAAAAAATAAAAAAACAGGGTGGAGAAGTTTGAGCTAAATTAGCTGTAGTTTTTTTTTTTTCATTGACCAAAATTTAGCTCTCTAACTGGAACATTCAAGGACAGTTCTGAGAAGTCAGGGTGTGAATAAATGATATTTATTAAAGAACACAAGGTATTAGTAAACACATAGGGCAAAACTGAAACTAAGTGCATAAAGCAACAATCTCCCTGACCGCTGCTGCTGAAGACTGGGCATCCAACGATCTCCCGGACCATGAGCAGACAGAGAGCAACTCAGGCAAGTATCCGTGGGGTTTCTTTGCAGACTGTGGGCATATAGAGAAGCAGGTGAATATCCAAGCAAGTATGCGGTTAGCACGTTCATGCTCAGTTCAGCGATCTCCCGATCTTCCTTTACAATCCCATAGGTGCAGTGCAGTGCTCGTAATCCAGGTAAGTGTACTCAGTGAGTATATCAAAAGGTGTCTTACTTCCACAGATGCCGGTTCCAGATCAGAAGAACGAGGATAGCAGCATTGACAGCTCAGGTACGTACATCAGGTGAGTTTCACAGGTAAGTTCAGGATTTCCTCAGATGATCACGGTTTCATTCAAAACATAACACAACTGTCCAGGAACACAAGATCTTAAAACATGGTAAGCATAGGAAGCCAGAGAGGTGATAAGTTCTGTTACTGTACGTTGAGCTCAGCCATCTAATCACTGGTGAGTGCTGCTTAAATCCAGTGAGCTAGATTGCCTTCAGATGGAGCTCGTTAGGCTCTGGTGGTTGTGAGCTTGGGTAGATGGCTGAGCTGGGATCAGTATTAACATGATAGCGTGACACTAACGTTCTACAAATTTTACATTTATAACTATGTCAGATATGTTTTTGTTTTGTTTTTTGATCGGACAAACATTCTCCATAATATATCCTAACAGGGTGGAACTTGAAGAGTGGGACAAGCAGGAGAATATTTAAAAAACTTAAAAAAAAAGGAGTGAGAGGTGACATTTACCTTCATTTGTACACTTAAATTGGAGGAATTGTAGCCTATTTTAGAAAGCGAGGATGTAAATCCTAACAGGGTGGAAAATGAGTTTAGGGACACAGTAAATGAAGAAAATTGTACAAAAAGAAATATACTTTCACATGATGTATATGTATGAGTAGATGAAGGTTAGCCTAGTCCATAACGTAATTGAAAAATATTTTCATAATTTCATTGTTTATATTTCTAGTGGAAGTTGATTACTTTGCACTGAGGATATAATAAACTTGAATGCATACTGTATATCTATTAAAAGGTTTGTAAAAAACAAAATAATATTTTTATTGTCAATTATCTCTGTGTAAGTGATAAATTAGACCTAATTTATATAATTTCAGCAATTTCTTATAAACATGTGACTATTTTAGAGAAATTATGAGTATGTAAATCATAGAGACAGAAAAGTCACTGTATAAACGGAATGAGTCACATATATGTTGCTTGGAATTTGGACCCATATCTATCATATCTGGCCTAAATTTATTATTATTTTATAATATCACACCTGTGAGAGTTATCTATGCATTGAGAGCACAGAACCTTCTGTAACCCCAAATCCAGAGACACAGTCCCGTCTCAATCAGTGCATCGAAGCACAGATTTTTCATTGCTAACCTGAAGGACCAACCTGATCTCACAGCATTTTTTTACGAGGTGGCTAATTTCTTCTCTGTTTTACGAGTTGCCAGTTGATTTTGTACGAATGACTCAAAACTAACCCCACCCTTACACCTACCCATCATGAGGTTTTGGACAAATTGTACGAATAAGCACAAATTTGTCACCTTGTACTAATATGTATGAATTTGTGGTGAGACTGTGTTGGAAGGACCCTTTAACTCAAGAGGCATTTAGCCCTCTGGTACTAAAGTTTAAGGCTTATGGATTTCTGCTGTACAGTCTTGTTTTCGGTTTTACTTTAGGTCCAGCTGGAGAGTGTGTGCTCCGGGGAGGGCTGAGACGACAGAGACATCAAAACAAACTACACAATCCTGCATTAAAGATGATATAACATCACTGAGCTTCATGTCCTGGGACGAGTCGACTGGATAATATATGCACCTCAGAGGCTCATAAAAGATATCTCTTCATCAAAAAGTAAAAGAAAACTTTCTTACATGATAAATCATAAGTTTTCTGTTTATGTGCTACAGCATTTGAAGGTGAAACGGCATCGCCTTTAAAATGAATGAAGTCCTACTTTTTTCAACTTTTACCTCTACTTTCCCTCAAGGATCAAGAAATCACGTGCCGATAAGTTTCTTCTGGACTACAGCACAGGGTGAGATGAAGATCCTTAAAGGAGGGCTGAGAAGAAATTCATATTTGTAAAGAGAGAAAGTATGATTATCCTGAGGGGGGGAGGGGTGAATTAAAAATGAATTTACTGAATTATGGCAGTACTTGTGTGCATAAGATGTGCATCTTGCTGTGTTTTATAATTTCATTTTTTAGAAATCACTTACTCCAGTGGATACGTGAAGAGAATGTCAAGAAGAGTAGGATGATTCAGAGGTTTTATCTGAAAAACCTGTCTTGCTTTACAATTGGATTGGAAAGCGCTATAAATCTTGTATCTATAAACCGCTTGTATTGCAGACAGCTTACGTCATGATTTTAATATGTGCTATTCTAGGAATTTTTTTACAGTTTTATGATTCCAACTCTTAAACAATTGCGTGAACAATTCTTTTTACTTATAAAGAAACATTCAGCATATTAGTATGGTGTTAGGGTTGATTTTAACTTTGACTATGATAATTCATAAACTATCTGACTTTTAGAAAATGTGCCCTTTATTATAAAGATATTTTGAAAGTTATAATGCTAAGGCATTTCAAGGTCATGTAGGCTCTATAGTATAATAATAAATATATTGTAATTATTTAAAAAAAAAAAGATAATTAATTGACTGATTAGAATATATTGAATGTTTATCCAAAATATACTTATATATATTTTACAGACTACTTTCATGACTTTTCCATACTGTATTTTTATATGAATAAGAATACATTACAACTGACAAATAAAAATGTACAAATATTTTTATAAAATATATATATATATTTCGAGAAAAAAATACTTAATTAATAATTGAAAAAATAAATAAATAAGGGGGGATATAATTAATTAAATGTTAACCAAGCAGCTAATAAACTTTACACACTAATATCTAGTACATTTTCTGTGCTGTATTTCTAAATATATTTAAAGTATATTTCAAATATATACAAAAATATTTTGGTACAGTAAATTCCAAATTGACTTTAATGCCATATAAAACTGCTACAAATGTTTCTAAATAAGTAAACAAATCTATAAATATAGCATATTTGAAAATAAATGCTAAGTTTTTATTTTATCTGAATTAATAAAGTAATAGTCAATTGAATGTGCATTACACTATATATACACACAGTTTTGCTATTATACTTACAAGTAACTTTGAGAAAGTCATATTACTGAATTAATTTGAATTTTTGGACTTTGAATATGAAGCAGCTTTACTTTGCATAGAAGCTGTTTTTTTTTTTTTTTTTTTTTTTGAATGCAAGCTCATCATGTGGTCTTTCTTCACAATGTTTACTGGTTGATTTGAGTCTTTGGCATAAGGCTGCAGGGTATTGTTGATGGACAGCGTTTCCCTGACCCATGCAGTCAGCAAAACGCATGAATCAGCGCTTCAGCCAAGATAAGATTTTGAGTGAGCGCTTCAGTCCACAATAAGATCCAATTCCGAGAGAAGAATATCTCCCCACCATTAGCTTTACAGTCATGCCTGAAAAGACTAGATATCATTGCATTGGAAGGAAAATGCAAGGCACCCATATAGAGTGTGCCATCGCTATCCTTTAAACAAGCGTCAAGGTATTTATAGCCTCCTGGAGGACTAATTCCTCCTGCATCAGTGTCTCTGCTTGTCTTTGTGAAACATGATGTATTGAAGTCTGAAGAGCGAGTGCTAGGTGTTCTTTCTGTGCCTGTCACTGCACTTTCAAGACTTTGCAGGAGGGAGGAAGTGAAAAGATTAGTTGTGGGGGAGGGCTCTCCCCTTCCTGCTTTTAAGACTAGATATCGCAGGCGGAAAACGTCTATTGACTCCCTGCAGTTTTCCTGAGCTCTTAGCATGATTACCTGAAGAAGTAGAAAGAGGAATGGCTCATTAGTCACCTGGAGAATTTCAACCCAAAGATAAATCACTTGTCTTCACCACTTTGAGTGTGGCGGATCTCACCACTCACGAGTCCGATGCCTGTCGTTCATGAATACTCAAATCACTGACTTCCGGTAACCGCAGTGTACACGTCTGAGAGCCGAGTTCCGGCTTCTTGGCTGATGATGCATGACTCATGATGTGAGAAGCATTCGTAAGCTCAGAAGAGAATAGAAGAACGAGGATGGGGCAATACTAAACGCTGGTAACAAGATAAAAGTCAAAAACTAAAAGAAAAATGTTTCACTATAAGAACAAATCCAGCCTATGTCATACTTGGAGTCAGAGGTCAGCCCAGAAGCCGGAACTCGACTCTCTCAAACGTGCACACAGCCGTTACCAGAAGTTAGTGATTTGAGTTATAGTTTTAAAAATAGAGATATTTTTGTCGCAAAAAACGTCAATCTGTGTTAAAAAGGCATATAGGTTAGTTTTACCAAAGATATATGCAATTTATGGAGCTTCAAAATAAGGGCTACCAAACTTGGAAAAGCCATAATGATAATAAAAATAAAATCAATACCCAAAAAAATCTTTTTTGGGTGAACCATTCCTTTAAGAAAAACAGCTACATGTTCGTTATTTGTAAGTCACTTTGGATAAAAAGAAGTGAATACATACAAATTAGTAAGTAATTGAAACGACTTGAGTCTTCGTTGCCTGATGTGAGAGTAAATTAGTGATGCACCGATTTATTTTCTATAACTGATAAATGGCTACAGTTCTAACCTTTTATATTAAATCACTTCTTTGTTGTAAATGAATAATATAAAATAAAAAAAATTAAAAAAGAAAAAACCATAAGTGATATATACAGGACACTATGAAAAAGATATATCATGGTTCTCAAATCTTACCGTGGAGATCCGAAGCGCTGCAGAGTTTAGCTCCAACCCTGATAAAACTCACCTACCTGTGATTTTCTACTGATCCTGTAGGGGTAATAACTCTGATATGTCTTATTTGGGATCAACTAAAAACTAATTTTAGCAATTTTTTAAGTAGACTTGACAGCAAGGATTAGGTGATGGCAAAGTCATAAAAATGAGCATGAGAAATAATCGTACACAATTAAATGTCCCATATTGGACAATAAATAGGTCTAAATATTAATTATGTAATGAGGGAGATGGGGACGTGTGGATCCATTTGCAAGCTTTTATTCAAAGGCGTGGTAAAAGAGGCATGGTTAAAACAGGTACGTCAGAGGCAGAGCTCAAGGAAAGTCCAGTAGGCTAGCGGGGTCAATCGATCTTCTAACAGAGTCCAGAGTACAGTGGCCGAGAAAGCTCAATGCACTGCAACTTAACAAAACACATGCAAACAGAAAAAAAACACATGCAAACTGCAAATCCTCACAAAGCAACCAAACACAGAAACGCGCTGCAAACAGCACGGACCACAACGGAAATGTTCTGGGGGACCTCAAAAAGTGACGAACCCATCTGGGACCTAATTATGGCTGCGTCCGAAATCGCTTACGTCCCTACTATATAGTACGTGAGTAGTATGTCCGAATTCATAGTATCCGAAATTCAGTAGGCGAGAAGTACCCGGATGACCTACTGCTTCCGGACGA
>JAUMHG010000019.1:3260050-3275295 GCA_032359395.1 Enteromius anoplus
CTATCTATCTATCTATCTATCTATCTATCTATCTATCTATCTATCTATCTATCTATCTATCTATCTATCTATCTATGTTTGTGTTCAGACTGACCTGCATCAGTGTTTCTGCTCCTCTCTGCAGGTTCTCGCTGGCCACAGGTGTGTAAAAGGCTTTGCGTTTCTGCTTGTTCAGCCACTGCTGGTTCTGTTGAACGGCAGCGCTCATGTCCTGCAGATTCTTATCACGCGCACCCTAAAACACACACCGTCTGCTTAATAAAACATGATTTAATCACAAGCTCAAGATCGACATAATCCGCCTCCAGAGTCCCGCGGGAAGCCCTGGTGTATGGAGATTCATTTGTGTTTGTTTGAGGAGAACGAGAACATCTGCTCACCGCAAACACTTCACAAGTCAGACACAGCCCATAATTCTTAGTGAACGAATGTGCCAGGTCCAGCAGCACCGGTCTGCATCTGGGCGATCCTGTCATCACGAGACACTTGGGCCTGCAACGGAACAAGAGGAGAATAACTCTGAGAATCTAAATTCACTTTAAACACACGCTTATCTGCTTTGACCTGAGCGCACCTGAAGTTCTTGATGTGTTCGTCCACCGTAGATAAAGTCAGAGCGTTGTTCACAGCGTTTATGAAGGTCACGGCTTGAGTGGATGAACCCCAGTTCACATCTGAGAGAAGCAAGAGACATCAGGTGTCTATTACTGATCATCTGATATATGATTCATGCTTGTGTTTATGTTTTTACATCATTATGGCTCTCTGCTTTTTTCCCCCAGGAGTGACTGTATCTGCGCTCTCACCTGGCTTCTTCACAGTAACGTAAATATAGAGGAAGAGCTCGATGCCGTAGGTGAGCAGTGCCGCCCACCAGTTAATCACGAACATCACGGCGCAGCAGAGAACGGCTCCGAACAGAGACAGCCACATGTTATAGTACTTATACGCCGGCCTCCAGCCTGCACACACACCACAGTTCAACACACACTTCACTGAGTCTTAGACTTTAATTAGAGGAAGTATATGAGCAAGTCCAAAACCTCACGAGATGCATAGACAGCATGTAAAAACAAAACAAATATAGCCAATTATGAGGAAATCACTAAATGCCAATGATGGTGAATGAAGACAAGAGTACTAAAGATAAAAATTGATTATGTTTCTAATAAATAGTATTTTCTATATTTAATGTCTAAACATTCTTCAATTACTTAGAATATTTAAAAAAAAAAAAAGTCTTGCTTGAGAAAAAGTAATAATAATGATACAGTATGTTGCTTTTTTATACTATGAACTTATTTTTCTTATCCCATTGACAGAAAATATTTATGGAAGATATTTTTCAGGAATGAAAAAGCAGTTTAAATTTTTAATCCTACAACTCGTGCAATTATGACTCCATTATGACTGTTTTGACTTCTTTTCTTTGCAATTCTGAGTAAAAAGGCTTATATCTCACAATCCTAAAGATATATTGCAAATTTACATTAAGAAATATTAAGAAAAAAGGGTTTATATCACACAATTACTCGAAAAAAAGAAATTGTGCAATTGCGAGAAAGAAAAAGATAGAAAGAGATAAAATAGTCGCTTCGTGTTTAACCATGAAGTCACTTTACTTTTATTTCTTTTTCACTAAGCACGACTTAATACTGTATTTCAAGTCATTTCACGAGTTATATTTCCTGGTTTAAAAGCGTTTAGATATCTGTGCTGGAAAACAACATAAAAGGTGTATTTCTTGCAGTGTTTGTAGACGTTTAACTGTGTGTGTGTGTGTGTGTGTGTGAGAAAGTCTAGACAGGACCTGGGGATTTGGCGTATGACGCGTGGAAGCAGGAAAAATTGATGAGGGCGTATGAGGCCAGGAAGAAGTTGGAGATGATGGGAGCGATGGTGTTGAGCTCAGCTGAGACACAAACAAGCGCTGTTACACGATCACATCTGGGACATCAAATCATTCGATCACTGCTATATTTACCGATGAGGATGAAGGCTACAGCGATGAAGAAGGTCAGGATGTATCCTCTGATCGGCTCGTTGTTTTTCCCGTAACCTTTGGCGAAGAACTTGAGGGCTTTGTAGATGTTGTCCTTGCATAGAGCCTGTGAATGGAGTCACTTTTAAAATCTGCGTTGTGCAAGAAGAAACTGGACTTTTAAGAGCTTCTTTACAATGTACTCCAGTCTTTTATTGTGTTTTGAGATTGTCCTATAAAGGTCTATAACTGATCAAGTATTTATTGGGTTTAAATGTTGCATGTGAACTCTGACCTGGAAGACTTTGGGCGCGCTCACTAGAGAAGCGAGAGCTGAAGAGAGCGTAGCTGAGAAGGTCCCGGCCGTGATGAGAGGTCCGAACCCAGACACCAGAGTCATTACCTACAAGAACCAGTGTTCAGGAAAGTTCCTTTTCAAAGTAACGTTTCTCCCTAAAAAAGGAGCTAAGTACATTACATAGTTACTTTTCACGAGATTTTACGTTATGCTACTATTACGGTACTTTTTCTAATCTGGACTGGACTAGTTTTTCTCTCTTCAGAGTTCAAACTGCATCACAAATGTTATGTTTATGTAAAGTCATTTTTGCTTTTTAGTATGATGAAATTGGAAAATGGATGAATTCCAAGAGCTGTCTGTCAAATAACTGGTGTTACTTATTTGAAAAAGTTACTCTGATATTTTCTTTTAAACGAAAAACTCATGTGTTATTTTACTAGTTTCTAAAAAAAAACTAAAAAGTAATCAGATTATTTAACTTGCATTATGTATAATCAAAGTAAGATAGTAGCTAATTGTAATCTGGATGAAATAATCTGATTCCCTTAGGCGGAGGGTGAACCAACTCCAGGGTAAGGCTAAAAAGAGCCAAATGTAGTATTAAACATTGTCTTTTCAGGCAAGAACCATGTATAGGTATCATGTAGGCTAATAAAGCATGTTTAATGGGACAAAATTTGGATTGAACGTGATTACAATTTAATTAAAAAAAATATAGTAATAAGTGATGCCGTTGGCGCCTCTGTGTCCTGAAAAGCGCCCCCTTCACCTTCTGTTGATATCAATCTAACAGCTCACATTTATGTAAGCTTGAACATTTAAACTAACTGTGTGATATGCTTAAACTGTTTTATAACTATACATTTTTAGGCAAGTCCTGGTGATTTGAGAAGGCTTAATTATTCTGACATTAACTATGAACTCACTGCCGCTGGCCGCAAAAAGAATTAATAAATAAAAAACCCAATCTAATAGAAGTGCATATCCTCGGAAGAAATCATGCTAAGCCTTCCCAAACCTTAAACACGCTCCGCCTGTGCTGATTCCAAGAAAAGTAGTAATTAGATTACGTTACATTGTATTTTAAAATACTCATAACCCGACTACAAAGATAGATTACATATTATTCACACAGCAGCAATAAATCATTCATCTAATTTGTACCTAATATATTTACTGGACATTCCCCTGAGATTTTAAAATAAATATTTAATATTTAAATATCACATTTGCATATTAATTGGTTGTTCACATGACATGCAAGTAAGAAAATAAAATGTGTTTAAGAAAAAAATAGTTTAATTTTTTAAGTGTTTCATTTAAATTATTATTACATTTTTGTATTTTAATTAATTGTTAGATTTACATTAAACTCATAGACCCCCTTTACAAACCCAGTTTGGGAAACCTTGATGTAATGTTTAATGTTAGTTGTTAATTACGATGAATGGAATAGATTTTATTACTCTTTGCATTTTTATATCAATATAGTACAAGAGTTAAGTCAATGTGATGGACTTAGGTTAAAAGTAATCAGAAAGTAGTCTGATGATATAACCTGAAATGTGCAATATAATAGATTGTTATTAATTACAATTTTCATCATGTAATGTGGAATCAGTTGTAAGTAAACCCGCAGTAGTATGCATTCCCCCCAACACTGAAAAAAAAGCAACTTCACCCATCATTCTCATGATTCTCATCCATGCACTGTATTTAAGTCATTATGTTCATGACTTTCACCTGGAAGTTGTTCATGAGGCCGTAGTTGCATTTGGTGGTTTGGCAGATTGAGAAGTCGTAGCCCAGATCGCAGGCCGAGGAGAAGTTACAGCTCGTACCCAGTTTAACAGTGTCGTTGCGGTTCCCCGTCGCGTCTCGAACGACCGTCACAGCTGCAGAGAATCAGCGCAGGCGTTCTGTTAGACATCCAGACTGAGACTAGAGTCATTTCAATGTGTTCAGGACTCACAAACAACCAGAGCGATGCCCAGGTACGTCAATGCCGTGATAAAGATGGCCAGCAGCGTTCCTTTGGGAAGAGCTGCCTGAGGGTCCTGAAAAATCAGAGGCGTTCGTGTGTGAAGATGTTGAGCCAGCTTCTGATTGCACACTCGTTTCACATTAGACACTCTCTTACTTTCAGATCTCCGGAGATATTGGCTCCGGCCAGAATCCCAGTGGCTGCCGGGAAGAAGATGGCAAAAACTGAGAAGAACGTTTCTCCATCTCGGAAGTCCGGAAGAAAGTTTTCCTTGGCGATGGATTCTGTTTTAGACAGAGATGAGATGTGTTAGACACCTTATTTTGATTGAACCTTTAACACATTCTGTTGACTGTAAGTAATGTTGTACCTGCCGATCTGTTTAGAGTGGGTAACAATAGCAGATATAGGGCTGGTCTTTGTTTTTGTGTAAGGGTTAGTAACAACAAAAACTGTAAGGGGCCATTCAATTGGAATCCATTTTTCCCATCTGAACTACGAGGCATGTGTGGAGGAATTGCACTTGCAAAGTCTATGCTTTTTAAAGAAGATTGAACTTCTTTAAACTTGAACGCCATATTTTTAGAAGACATGCTTGAAAACCCACAAAACATCAGTGCTGTAGACTGTGAAACATGTTCTGTGTGAGGAACCCCTATGGCTTTAAACACACATTTAGGATTTGATTAAAAAGAGCCCGTCGAAACCCGGGGGTCGTTCATGATTCTGGAGTCTCACCTCGGTAGTTAAAGAAGCCTTTGGAGCGCTTGTCTTGCGTGGAGGGAATCACTGTTCCCACAAATACATTGGCGATAGCTATCAGCAGGATCACCAGTAGAGCGACCTGAGCCTGTAAACAGAGAGAGAAGGTCCTCGATCTGCTGTCACACCTGAAAACTCAATCCCAGCATGCTCCGGGCCTTACCTTGGCCTCCCACTCCATCCCCGCCACGGTGATGCCCATCAGCAGAACCACCGTTATACAGCCGATGATCCTGATGTCGCTCACCGGATCCACTATCAGAGCGTTGCTTTCCTGGACAGAGCAGATAGATGCGTTAAGAGTCCTCCTGAACCAGCCTAGACCGTGTCGTTTTTCTGGGTTCGTACCTTGAGAAGCTCCACCACAGTTTCAGCAAACCCCACGACATACATGGCCACGGCCACGGCGTTGGCGAACGCAAAGATCAGACCGATGGAGCCACCGAATTCAGGTCCCAGACTGCGGGATATCAGATAATACGCTCCACCTAGAGCCCGAACACACTCCATGAGATCAGAGGAAGACCTGATTCAGCTGCTGTGCTGTTTAAAGTGTGCTTTACCTCCTCGTACCACACCGTTGGTGCATATAGCCGACATGGAGAGACAGGTCACGCTGGTCACCACAGTACTCAATAGCACCACCACTACCCCCAAACCTGGAACACATGATGCTTGGACAGGTAACAGGAGGACATCTTTATGATTTAATATGAGCTTGAATGCATCAGATGAGCCATTTTAATAAATAACGACTCACATTTAGCAGATGCATTTATCCAAAAAGGACAATAGCAGCAATCAAAACCAACTAAAGAGCAATGTTGTGTAAGTGCTGTGATTAGTCTGTTAACCTAACCGAGGAAGAGTATTTTAGATTTTATTTTAGATCGAATAGAAATAAAAGAATAGGGAGCATTAGTGTTAAAGGGTCTTTTTAATAAAAACAAGTCAAGAGAATAGAGAACGCTAGTCATTTTTATAATAAATAACAAGAAAACAAGTAGTTTGGAGAGAATTAAAATGTGTTTGAGCATCAACTGTTTCTGTAATATAAAGAAAAGAAAATACAGTGAGCTGTTTAGATCAATTCAGAGCATCAAAATCAAAGGACTAAAATGAACGTATGTTTCATTCTGCTTTTGTTGTGTTTCAGAGGAGAAAGACAATCATATGGGTTAGGAACAACATGATGGTGAGTGATTTTATTATTCACTTTTCTCAGAATATACACTACAAAACCAGTCATAAGGGGCAAAATCATGTACACATCATCTGAAAGCTGTATAAATAATATTTCCTTTGATGTCTGGTTTATCAGGAGAGGACGATATTAGAAAATCTGGAATCTGAGGGTGCAAAAACAAAAAAAAAGAAATGTAGAAAATCATCTTTAAAGTTGTTCAAATGAAGTTATTAGCAATGCATATTACTAATCAAACATGAAGTTCTGATATATTTACGGTAGGAAAATTATAAAATATCTTCATGGAACATGATCTTTACTTTATATCCTAATGATTTGTGGCATAAAAGTAAAATGTATAATTGTGACTCATACAGTGTGTTGTTGTGTATTTCTCCAGATATACCTGAGCTGCTGATGACTGCTGCTGTGCTCCAGAGACACAGATATATTCAGTGTGAACGGCTCAGAACGAGAACACTCAGCAGCTTTAGTTAGTGTGTTTGTTCAGAGCTATAATGAGATGGTTGAGGAATAAAAGCGCTCATCGCCTGCAGTCACTCACACCTCATAAAATACGTAACGGCAGTGAGTTTCTGATGGCCTGTAATGTGTTTGGCCTGCAGCTCGAGGTGTCTGACTGGAACTGAACTCTTCTCAGAAGATCTGGAGCGTTCTTAGAAACTCAAACTTCTGACGTGCCATTAGTTCTGCGCCATAAACAGCAGCAGTGACCTTCACTGCGTTCCACACCGCCGCTGACCGAGCACAGCGAGGCTAAACCCTCCTCAGATGTTTCTCCTGAGAACCAGACCCCAGTAATCCCACAGGAGTCTCAGAAGAAGGGTTTCTGAAAGTCATCCCATTAAATGTTGCATGCGTTGCAAAACAAATAAGTATCTCCTTCAGTATTTGCCTTGTTTTTCAGTACAAATATCCAGACTTCATTGTCTACATAATCGTCCTTAAATCTTTAAAATTTCCTTAAATCTGCAAGCAAGTATTAACTCCAAGATTTCTTACATTTTGCCAATATCAGACTAAATGGTCAATGTACTGCATGTAGTGTTTTTCATGAATTTGGGGCTTTATTTATGTCTAAGCTGCTCTTCTCATTAATTTATTTAGCTGCATACTGTGTGTCAACAGCTCAGTCTTTAGTTTCTATTTCTTCTGAGGAGTTCAAGAGTCGCTGATACTTCAGTCTTCAAAGAGAACTCTAAGAACTCTCCAGATGTCTGAATAAGTGTAAATCTCTGAAGGTTCTTTATTGGCAATGACGGTTCAACATCCATGATTCCTTATAGTTAGAAAAATGTTCTTCTAATTATTCACACTAAAATAAATGGTTTTGTTTACGCAAATGTTTCTGGGGGAACCAAATATGTGTCTTCTGTCAAAGAAAATGCATTCTGGATCCTTTATTTTGTGGGTTTGCCTGCGCTGAGCTGGGGTCAGACTGTGTGTGCAGATATGCAGAATTGAGTTTAGTGTGCTGAAAGTAAATGAGCACCTGCTGTGTGTTCAGGGAAGGTTTGTGAAGGTCACAGGATGAACATCTCACCTATTCCCGCCTGTCCGAACACCCATGACAGCCGTATGAACAGCATGACACCCCAGATATTCAGCATGCATCTCACCTGCACACACACACACACACACAGTCAGACTGCGGCTGATCGAATGCAAAGCCAGGTTTGAAAATGTCTAATAACTCACCAGAACTCCTTTGATCCATCCAAATTTCACCACCCCTCCGGCATCCTTCTCGTCCAGCGGAATGACCGACTCCACATCGCCCAGCGTCGAGGTGTCCGCTCCATCTCTGTCCTCCACCGGACTGGGAAGATCAAGGCCTCCGTTCTGACCAATAATAGTTAGGGTAGAATTGAACAGTTTTGGATTGACAACAAACTAATCTCCATCTAACTGTTTACAAGCAGCTCTTATAACATGACATGCTGGACCACAAATAAACCGACTAATAATTTCCCTTAGTTTATTTAAATCAGGCCACGATTTGATAAGTTGTGATTACATTGAACTCATTTGATTTACCCTGAGAGAACAAATTAAGTTCATAAATAGTGGGGGAAAAAAAATATATATATATATGTATATATATTAGTGCTATCAAATGATAATCATAATTAATTGCATCCAAAATATGTTTTTGTTTACGTAATATATGTGTATAATATAAATATAGACATGTAAATATTGTCTACGGTATATGTGTATTTATATATACACATAATAAATATACACTGAACACATATATATATATTATGCAGACAAAAACTTATATTTTGTATACAATTAATCTTGATTAATCATTTAACAGCACTAATATAATTATTTTCTATGTGTGTCATGTGAGGGGCTCCTTATTAATAAGCTAAACATGTAATGTTAAATTATGGAACATTTATATTAAAAATGTATTGGTCACCATTAAAAAACCCCAATTAAATAGTAAAAACAAGAAAAGTGGCTTAAGATTTTTCTCATATGTAAATATATGTGTTTTTATATTGCTGGACAAGTTACACAGCAACTAGCAAAATATGACACTTGTTAATAACTTTATATAAATAATTAGTTGTTGTCTTGCAGGAGTGGTTTACTCAGACGCTCTGACTGTGACTCGAAGGACTCGGATGCCCAGAGAAGATCATTTAAAGGGTGACCTGGCAGTTTTCGTTTCTTGCAATAGAAAATGTTAACAAATGGATTGGAAACATTCTGCAAATAAGTTTCTCCGCCGTTAGGACTGCGTGCATGCATGCTTCCTAGATCAGCGCAAACTTTTCAGCCCTTGTTTGCATTAATTACCTCGTTTATGGGCAGCAAATCAATGCATTAGCTGCAGAAGATCGTTACTCATAAACCGAGTGCTTCTTTCTGCGGCTTTCTCATTAGGTTGGTTATTGATCTCTGCCTGCACCGGGTCACCACCGGGCCACCATAATGTTACAGCAATTAGCCTAAAATCAGCTCAACAAACTGCCTATGGTCTAAACACTGAGTCACGAAGCGCTTGTGTGATTTATCTCATTGTAATATCACGTATGTGGCGGTGCATGGGGAAGATGCATATTTGCATATTTAATCATATTATCATATTATTTATCATGATGAATATTTAAATGCAAACACAAATGGTCTTGTATCTGACTGAATACTGCTCTTTCCAGGTTTGACTCACCTTCTGGAAGACATCGTGCAGCTCCTGTAGAGAAGGTCTGACGGCTCTGTGTCCGCTGATGCTCGCCACGTTACGGTAAAAGTCAACGTTTGGCACCCGGTCCAGGGTGTTGTGCCCGAAGGCACTGACCACAGACGCCCGCATGGCCCGCCGTTCTCCGTTCTTGAACCCATTGCCACAAAAAGATGTCTCCTCGTACTGTGGAGGGTCGTCTTTAGATTTCTCAAACCCAGGATTCTCCATCAGAAGGCAGGCTTTGGGGAGTGAACGAAGTCAAAAGAGTACAGTAGTTTGAGCTTCCAGATCGGGTCTCTTTCTTTGAGCCACAAGTGGAACAGATGCTTGAGAATCAGCGGTGTTTAGTTTATGTGTTTATGTGAGTCTTTATATAGCCGTGGAACAGGTGGAAGCTGATTGGTCCATCCTCTAGATGCTCCTGATGGGGGTGAAATGTTCTCGCTCCATCAAAGGTGAAGTGCTTAAAAATTAACAGCATATAAAGACCCTGAGAGGTTACAGGCATATTGGAGATCCTTTTATGCCAGGTTTTATGAGTTATGAGCGTATCATCGAATGGATGTGGATGCTGTTATTTTGAGTGCGTGTTCAGATGCAGGAGATTTTAATGTGTTACGTACAACAGCAAACTACACAAACAAATCCTGTGCCAGTTTGTGTAGTATTTTCTAGGTGCGTAGATTCGATTGAGAATCCGCAAACCAAGCAAGTCCAAAGTCCGTTTATAACATCGAATTATCATGAAAAATAACTAGATTGTAAAGATTGCATTACGATGCAGACGTGTGGCGGAGGAGGTGGTCATGTGAAGTGTTTCTCTGTTGATGGGGTTAATGTAAAGCCAGCAATAATGGGAACTTGCTCTGGGCGCTTCTGACACATTACTAAAATACTTCCTTATTACCCCTAACTTGTTGTATAATGGTTTTGAAAACTGTCCGGCCGACCTTGGAAAGGTTTCGCTCCAGCGAGGTTAATAGGAAAGGTCACCGCACTGACGGTAGGTGATGTTATTCTTTGTCTTTCCTTTCATTGGCTTGAGGTGATGTGGGCGTGGCCGCTCGACCTCTGATCTTGAGCCGTGCCGCATCCGGGATGTGATTCTCAGGCCGATTATGTGATGTAAATCAGGTTTGACTCCCTTACAGTCGAGTGTTTTGATGCTTCTGCCCTTCACCAATCCCCCAGAGCGCCTCCGGTAAAAAGATATAATGTTATCAGTGAGCTTCGTGCTGAGGCACAGCGCTCTGTGTGTGTGTGTGTGTGTGTGTGTGTGCGCGCCAAAGCAACCGCTGTTATAAGCCAACTGTCTGGAAGCAGTTATCCATCTATATGATTATAGGCATCCATCACTATGGTTACAGACACAACCAGGGGTCACTATGCTTACAGACCATCTCAATCAGGCTGAGAGTAAAGCAGATGCATCTCGCACTGATATCGACATTTTTACTGTGATAGTTTGACACGTAAGCGCTGCTGTTTTCTCAGACGTGCTGTTTGCTTTCTGAGAAAGAGCCACAAACTACTGATTGATGTTTGCTTTACAGACCATATAAAAGAGCATTTACAATCATTTTACTTGCATATTAAAATGTATTTCTAAATGCAACTGGAACGAAGTAGGGGTGTAAATGCAGATCTGAATGCGAGATTGCGGTGGATTTTGCAGTGTTTGCAAAAGTGGATTTTAGGCCCTTCTGAAACACTAGCAACGCACTTTTGAGGAGGAACGACCAGAGCATCTTCATGTATCCAAAGGTAATGCATTGTCTTATCTATTTTTCACCTAGTCCTTAAATATGACCCTGCAGCACAGAAGCAGTCATCAGTACAGACATACGTGTAGCCACAGCCAACAATACATTCCACGGCTCAAAATGATCCGTTTTATGCTAAAAATCATTAGGATATTAAGTAAAGATCATGTTCCATGGAGATATTTTGTACATTACATACTGTAAATATATAAAAACTAATCTAATGGCGTTTTCACAATATTTTTGCACCCTCAGATTTTAGATTTTTTAAAATCCTAACAAAATATACATTAATGGAAACATTAATTTTTCATCTTTCAGGTGATGTTTCTCAGTATCAAAAAATGTACCTTCATGACTGTTTTTTTGCTCCTGGATCATATATTAGGTTAATCAGCGTGAAATGAATGAACTGCACAGTAATGCATCACTGCAAAACAATCATTTACAGTAAGACGTGCAACATGATTTGGGAAAGTAAATAGAACTTATTTTGATGTTTAGGGAGAGAACGGGCCGCATGAGGAAAAGGTCTAGATCTGTTTTATTCCAGCAGATGAACACAGGCCAATCTGCCCTCCTCATCATGAAAAAAGAACAGTGGTCTTCATCATCACATGAACCCACTGCAAGCACACACACCCACACACACACACACACACACAGATCATCCTGTGAGAGATACGCTAACGTCGCTAAATGAAGGCACAGGAATCCAGTAAGGCAGGTTCACAGCACTAGAACACTGGATATGAGCTACGCTTTCATTGGTGCATCACTCGCATCCCGTTTTTCTGCTGTTGTCATGGTGATACACCCTTCCTCTGTCACACAAACAAACAAACACGGAGGTGGCAAGATGTGTCACAATTTCACACATGACATTCAAGAATCTTCACTCTCAAAGTCCTGCAGAGTCTCTGCGGTTTGTGTGCAGATGTTTTCATTGGCAGTAGGTGAAGAGAAACCAATTGGTAAGATTTGCTAGAACGGGTCTACAGAGATGTTGGGACTTCACAGCTTCATACTTTTCAGAAACAGCAGGTTATTTTAGTTCAGTTGGCCTCGAGAACCCAGAAGACCGTAAACAGGAGAGCTAGGCCAGAAAAATAACGTTTGCCTGGTGCATTGCAAGCATGCGGTCCTCGTACTTCATTACTAAACGGAGTGGAAGCTAGACGGATATCGTGAATGAAAGGGCCAAATTACCCTGTTTATATCTTGGCGTTGTCTTGCATGTGTGCCATCTTAATTCAAGTCTTTCTCTACTCTTCCCTGAGATGCCCAGTGGCTAAATGGTGTGACATCATATTCCCAAAAGCGTCTTTCTTAGTGTGATGTCGTAACAGCAGGCCATGCGTCACAGTGTGTGTCGTTTGAATGAATTCTCACACGAGACGCGTTCTGGTGATCCATCACTGCTATGTTGAAAGGGTTGCAAAGGGGTGGAAAATTTCTGGAAACTTTCCAAAGCTTACTAAATTTCTGGGAAGTTTTTGAAATTTTTCACCCTTTTGCAACCCTATTGGTGTGTTCATGCATCAAGTAGACATCTTTGGCTATTGCATCAACCAAACATGATCTAGGAAGGCGTGTCAAGTTAAATATAGTCTCAAGTTAAAAGTCTGAAATGCATCTTGTGTGCAAAGGCGTTATATGACTCTAGAATGAAGCCATGGACTGGGGTTTGGCGTCTTCAGGAACGTGGTCTCAGGTTAGAGCATATTCAAAGGTCCCTTTTTCCAGCCCCTCCAGTCCGTCTCCCCAGCTAGATGATGGCATGCTACTGTAGGGGTCCAACAGGATCCGGAAACACCTGACGATTAACAAGCCGAGAAACACCAGCAACATCCCAACGAACGCAAACGCCGTCTTCTGCTCCAGGCTCACAGAATAGGCCATGATGTCACTCCCGCTCATGGCCGTGAGGCTGTGGTTATAGTGAACACTACACATGTTCCACGACGAGCCCCATCATCCTGCTTGTGTCGGTAGTTTGGAAATCAGCCTTTGAATGCAGGAGATGCAGAGTTAATTTTCTGAATCAATCATTTTGTTAAAATACTGCAAAATTAGGAAGCACAAGAATAATGGGAGAAATGTTTTGAATAGATGCAAACTTGTCTGAAGTCCTAATGCATGATAGGCGTGAAAATATGGGCAGTATTATGCAACAGACCGGATAGGAGTGAATGCAGGACACAGCGAACGAGTGCACTGGGAATTCATGTATGTGAATGTCGTCTTCTCTATTAAATTACATTCTTTTAATGTTTTGTTTGGATTTCTGAAGATAAAATAATGATGATGACTACTGAAGAGTCTGAGAGCCTCAGACGTCATGGCAAGTCTTTCATGCAAACGCTCTCGCTTATATCTAAAGTAAACAGGTGGGACGAAAGATGAAGCCTTGCGGTGTGCATGCAGCCCTCGATTCTCTATTAGCAACCAACAGCATGCGTCCGTTTAATAGCAGGTGATAAGATTTTTCAGCAGCACACACTGCTGCAACAATCAAACAAAGAAAAATGCACAGAATGCGATGCAGCAAAGATTTGGACTTGAAGAATCTCAGGAGCGGTGGCTTTTGCAGAGTCAGAGATCACAGCACACGGGAGACATCTTTAATCGGAGTCAGCACATGCATTGAACGACACCAGGACCTGTTGCATTCCAGCTGCACCTCGAGAGACGATGCTCACAGTCGCGTGTCGCTCGCGATGCAGCGGGAAACTGTTTGAGAGAGGTGGGCGGGTGTGGATGAGCAGCAGGTGGCTGAGGAATGACATGCATCCAAATGCGCCTCACCTTCATTTCGGCCTCATTCTGTCAGACCTGTTGGTCAGTCCGCGGTTCCTGCGCTCGCTGTCGTAGCCCTCATCACTGCAGAAGAGCGTGTCGAGCCCTGCGCACAGCCAGCAGGAGTTCCACAGGCTCGGCTTGACTGCTCCTGAAAAAAAGATGCTGGCGGAGGAGGGAGTGAGAGGAGAGTCAGAAATCTGCCTCTGAATGCTTCCACAGCTCTGCTGTCGCCTGCGCTTTCTGAGCTTCTCTGTGTGTCCCTGCAAACACTCTCTCTCTCTCTCTCTCTCTCTCTGCTCCTCCGCTTGGCAACCACTTGTTAGTCTCAGCTGTTTTTTTTCATGCATGTGCTCTTGCGCTCACCTGTTCTTGTTTATTTGGGTTCCTTTCAAACGTGATGTTCCCAGAAGGCTGAGATGTTGCTGTCGATTAGGTGGGCTGCTGCATCAGTTTCGTGTAACTCAATTAGACCTTGTGTTTAAAGCATTGTTAGATGCTCCAGCATTACTGATGCGGCTCAGTGTGCTTTTAAAAGCCCAGCGACACCTTTAACCCAACATGCCACCGATTCAGTACCACAATACAAGATTTTTTACATTATGGTGAACATGTGCAGCGGAGGGATCATTACCAGGGCATTGCTAGTGTATAGTGGGTGGTGTCCAGTGCTGGTTAGTAACTGATTACATATAATCTAGATTATGTAATCAGATTTTTAAAATAAAGTACTAGTCGTTAGATTTTAAAGACTTGTAATTTATAACTTTTAAAAATGATAATATCAGTGTACAGTTACTTTTACGATTCACAATAACATGATTACATATTATTGACACAATTCTTATTTCTCTCTCAACTTTTTCTTCTAAAATTCTGCTTTGACACATTAGGTATAACTCCCTGTAGCTTATTCATGAACCTCAGTTCGGGAAACCCTGGGTGGAGTCAGAGTGTATAGGTGGTTGCTAAGGTGTAGTGGGTGGAATCAGAAAGTTTGTTCGTGGTTTCTAGGGTGTAATGGGTGGAGTCGGAGAGGATATATGTGGTTGCTAGGGTGTAGTGGGTGGAGTCCAAGTTTTTAGGTGGTTGCAAGGGTGTAGTGGGTGGAGTCAGAGAGTTTTTAGGGGGTTGCTAGGGTGGAGTCAGAGAGTTTATATGTGGTTGCTAGGGTGTAGTGGGTGGAGTCAGAGAGTTTTTAGGGGGTTGCTAGGGTGGAGTCAGAGAGTTTATATGTGGTTGCTGG
>JAUMHG010000019.1:3276084-3293584 GCA_032359395.1 Enteromius anoplus
TCAGAGAGTTTTTAGGGGGTTGCTAGGGTGGAGTCAGAGAGTTTATATGTGGTTGCTGGGGGGTAGTGGGTGGAGTCTGAGTTTTTAAGTGGTTGCTAGGGTGTAGTGGGTGGAGTCAGAGAGTTTATATGTGGTTGCTAGGGTGTAGTGGGTGGAGTCAGAGAGTTTTTAGGTGGTTGCTAGGGTGGAGTCAGAGAGTTTATATGTGGTTGCTAGGGGGTAGTGAGTGGAGTCCGAGTTTTTTGGGGGTTGGTAGGGTGTAGTTTTGTGAAGTCAGAGTTTTTATGTGGTTGCTAGGGTGGAGTCAGATATTTTATATGAGGTTGCTAGGGTGTAGTGGGTGGAGTCAGAGAGTGGTAATTTTGCGTTCAAAATTAAAAATGAATCGTTTCATATCCTGCAGAAGATATTGTGTAGCTCGTCAGTGATCTACGGCTCTGTGTATCAACTGCCGCGAATTTTAAAAACAGCTGACTGAGATTTACCACTGATTAAAGAACCAGCTTTACTGACTAAATGCGCACAAATTAATCGATAGTTAAATCACCCAGCCCTATTGCTAGGGTGGAGTCAGAGAGTTCATAGGTGGTTTCTAGGTATTTTCTTCCTGTCATAAAATCAAAACTTGTCATTTATTTGCGGTTTTACCATAAATACATACTTCTGTTTCTGTGTAATCATTGAAATCAGCATTGTACAACTACTTATTTCTGCTATAGTAGAGATGAAAAGATTTGTGTAATACAAACAAATTTGCCCATTTGCAAACAAAACTCCACAATAGTGTTTACAAAGCTTTCAGAAAAAGGAAAAATATATCATTAAAAAGAATAATAAAAGCAATCAGGAGAGAACAAAGTCACATTTACCATCCCTTCCATAGATGCAGAATTAGAAACACCCTCACGTGTTAAAATGCATCAAAGTCTTGTGAACGAGGCACATTGCCTCTAACCTCAGCTCATTTACACACAGAGAACAAAAAAACAAAAAACTTATACCATGAAATCTATCTTATTGGTTTTAAATACCTAGAGGTTCTGTTAATGAAGTTTAAAATGTTAGCACTGATTCGGGTGAGTTCGAACCCCTGCAGACAGTCGGTCAGAACTGTGTAATGACATCTAACTTGAAGAATTCACTCGAATCAGTGCTAACATTTTAAACCTCATTAACAGGTACAATATTGTGCAGTGACGAAACATTTCATGCGCTCAATAACGTTACTCAAATCATCAAATCAATCATTTTTAATGGTCAACAGAAACATACAATTACACAAAATAACAAAAACGTTACAAATATTACACGATGAAATAGTTGGTATTGTTTTGGAGTTGCAATATAAAAATTTTTTTTTAATAACATATCAGCAAAAACGCTGAAATACTGAACATAGATTATTATGAAAAACAATCCCGTAAGCACTGTGGTCTCGCGATAGCTGCGTGAGCGAGTCGCGCGCCTGAGAGGAGCAGCAGTGATGGCGGACGCAGAGTTGACGCTGGAGCTCACTGACACCAAACAAGAGGAATCCGGCGAGTCTCCCGCCGACGAAGGAGAAGCGGAGCCCCAGCAGACGCAGGAGAACTCAAATGGCGTTAAAACGTAATTGAAAGCCCTTTAAAACACAAATCCTGCATGTGTGGCGTCTATTACGCGCGTATTACTAGCGAGGCCTGTGTGCGAGTGGAGCGCGTTGACAGAGCAAAAGAAACGCGTTTATTGTCCTTTCTCTTCGTTTTGTGTTTATAATGCGTGCGCCTGTAGATGTCTCCTCTAGTTCTCCGTTCATCTCGGCGCGTTTTTCTGTCGTTTGTTTGTTTTGCTGTACTGCGTTTGTTAGTGGCGCGCACCAATCAGAGCGGTAACCCATAGCAACCGCGCCATCATCTGTCATTGATCAACAGACACCGCCCACTTTCGCCGCTGCAGGAAGAATTTCCGTTTTCGCTAAAGATTGATAAATCAGTGAACCGACCCAATGGATCACATCACTACAAACTCTAAACAGAAGCGCAGCCGTATTTGCAAATGAGACAAAGGTGCATAGCGGTACGTCATATGGTTTGAGTTTTCTGATTGGTGGAGATTTTTCTGCTGAATCCTGGCAAATGTAGTTCCTCAGCAGGAGTTCCGCTGATAAACACGAGTATTTAAAAAATTTACGGCTTCAGCAAAAGCAAATATTATTATTATTATTATTTTTAGTATTTTTATTTTTTATTAATTTAGTTAGGGGATCAGTTACTGATTCCTTTCATCGCCTTTCATCTGACTGTTGCGATATATTAAAAGTCCTGCTCACAAAGAAAAGGTTTATATTATATATAGGTTGGATTTAACATTTTTATTTTTTTAAAAAGGAACTTTTATGGTAAACAGATAAAATATTTTGATGACTTTTTGCAGTGTTTTTTTTTTATGTATAAAATAGTTTTAATGTATAAAAAAATAAGGAATGTTTATGCTTGTTTTTTATAATAATAATAAAATATATAATACACACACACACAGATAAATCTTTGTTAATATTTTATCTATTTTTTTTTCCCAATTACTAAATTTTAGCATTACCAATGTTTTTTGTTGTTGTTGTTGTTTAATTTGTGAAATGGAGAACAAATACTGCAGGTCAAGTTTAAAATGCAAAAATTAGTCTTAAAGCAGTTGAATGAACTGTTGAATGTGCTGCTCTGATGCATTTTAGAGCTTTAGGTAGAAGCATGCACAGATTTTCACGTGTTTTTAGTTGTGTGTGTGTATTTTGATCGTGTTTCCTCTCTCTCTCTCTCTCTCGTGTGTGTGTGTGTGTTTGCAGCGATACCGAGGACAAACCGGAGCCCAAAGAGAAGAGCCGAAAGTCGCACCGCTACCATCCCTACAAAGAACGCCACGGCGGCTCCTCGGCGGACAAGAAGGCCGCCCACAGGAACCGGGTGTTCATTAGCAATATCCCTTATGATATGAAGTGGCAGGCTATCAAAGATCTAATGCGCGAGAAAGGTAACCCACGCAGAGGCGGAGCTGCGCCCCGTCCTCTCCCTCTCTCAGCTTTAGCTCGTATCTGTCTCAATCTAGACAAGCGTGTCGCACAGGCCGGTTGAATCTGTTCTGGTGTGAGCAGCTGGTATTTGCTGTAGTCATGATTCACTGTAGTGTTGAAGGGTTGTACAGGTGGGTGGCCTTGTGATTTTTCTACCTGTGTAGCATCATAGCGCTAGGTGTGCGTTGAGGTGCCGTTCGAGGAGCGGGTCTCAGGTGTATGTGTGTGTGTTACACTGGGCTTTTCTACCTGTAGCGTTGCACCCAGGGCCACTGGTGATTTAAATGCCTTGTTCTCTGTGGTATTTTCCCTTTGTATGTCTCATGTAGTTGGTGAGGTTACATACGTGGAACTCTTTAAGGATGGAGAAGGAAAGTCAAGGGTAAGTGTTGGTGACTCTGCGCTGTCTGCGAGGTTTGAAAGGCCTCCGCAGCATCACTCTCATGTGCTCTGGGCCGGTAGAGCCGATATACTGTCGTACCTTAGACCTCGGGACGGTGTGTTGATGTGTAGCCTTACAGTAAAGCCCATTAAGATGCTGATTCGGATGTCCTTTAAATTGGTGGTGACCCGTTTGGCTGGGGTCCATCTGTCTCTCTCACATCTGATGATTGCTTAGGTGTTTTTGATTTGGACTTAACCGACCTACGAGAGTCATCTCTGTCAGGTGTCTTTCCTTAAACCCCTTCCTTCATGCATCTGTCTGTCTGATCCCTCCTGTCTCTCTCCTCTCTTTGTCCCGTAACAGTTCCATTCGCCCCGAGTTCATTTGCTTTCATTCGTCCATCTCACCGTAGCCAAATGAAAACGCTTGTCACAGTATTAGAGTCATGAGCATGTGCTGTAATTGATCTCTCTGAAGCACTAATGATCAATCAGTCGGCTGTTTCTCTTTGTGCTGAAGTGCTTTGAACTGATGTGAAACTGACCAGGTTCTTTCTTGTTGTTCTCTCGTCTCGTCCTCGTTCTTCTGGGATGCGCTCCTGCAGGGCTGCGGGTAAGAACCGCTTGGACTCGATGCATTTACACTGAGCATGTTTTACTGATGCGTTTGAACTTTAAAATGATTAAGCAATTACTTTTTCAATACTTGGAAAAAAATAAACCAGGGTCATAAAAAAAAAAGTATTATTAAAGTAATATTTAAATAAATCAAATATGAGTGAAATTAAAAAAATCTTTGTAGAAGAAAAGAAGAAAATTAATTATTATTTTGAATATTCCAATTTCATACATTGATAAAGTGTAACATTTTTAGTGTTAGGAAACATATAAATGATGGTCATGACAGTTTATTAATAATAATAATAATTAAAGTCATAGTTAAGTACATATTAATTAAGTTAATGCAATGCAATGGAATATTGCCTTCGATCAATAAATGAAAACAATGGAATGTTGTCTTCAGGTGTCTTGACAGCAGTGTACAAAATACAGAACATTGATTACTATTATTATTTCCCAACATTTACTAATCAATTGTCAAATAAAGGCACTTAAATGTTTCATAAGCCACAATAAATCATTATCTACTTTTGTTCCAAGAATTGAAGAAGTAATCCGCTTTATTTAAATATTAAAGTAAATACAAATAAATGAAAACAACGGAATGATTCCTTGTCTTCAGTTATCTATATATATTTATGTAGAAACTCGTATGGTTGGTATTTTCCAAGCAATATAAAAGTGGTGTACTCCATTATCAGCACTGCTGTGTTCTGACGGCTGCTCTTCTCTTTCAGTGTGGTGGAGTTCAAAGACGAAGAGTTTGTGAAGAAAGCCATTGAAGTCATGAGCAAACATGATCTGAACGGACGGCCGCTGAACATCAAGGAAGTAAACACATCATGTTCTGTAGGGATGGCCGATAACTCTTCTTTTGTGTTTGATATGAAACGATAATTCGTTAAAGGCTGGTATCATGGGTATTGAGACCCATACAGTACTTCTAGACTGAACTTTAATTAAATCACTGAGAGCAAAACTGCTAATTATACCTACTTAAAGTGTGTTTTAAGATGAAACAAACTTTTAATGTTCAATTTAAACAATTGGAATCACACAAACATACCTAGTTTGTGCAATTACAACTATTTAGAAGAAGGCTACAATTTCAATTGGTTTATTGTGAAATAACTTAACCGTGTACGTTTTTTCTGTCCTCTGATGAGCATTGTAATGGGAGCCCTGTTTGAACACCCCGTCAGAGGAGAGTGAACGCTCTTGCAACGTTTGCATGTTCTGTTATACTCAATTATTCACTAACATAGGTTATACATCCAATGCAATTTCTACGCATTCACTTTTTTTGTTTAATAAACTAAATGAATAAACAAAAGTTTTTGATTTGTGAGCCCGGAGCACAAAAGCTGTCTGTAACAGGGGTATATTTGTAGCAAATATGTATTAAAATGGTTCATTGGGATATTAAGTAAAGATCATGTTCCATGAAGATATTAGATTTTTATATATATCAAAACATCATTTCTGGTTGATAATATGCATTGCTAAGAACTTCATTTGAACAACTTTAAAGTTGATTTTCTAATGGTTGTATGTCAGACAGATATTATCCTCTCCTAGTAAACCAGACATTAGTGGAGAGAGGATTTATTCAGTTTTGTGGGTCCGGGTCATATTTCAGGATCGCCCGTCTTGTTCTGCCCAGCGTGTGTGTGTTTCAGGATCCGGACGGGGAGCATGCGCGCCGCGTCCTGCAGAGATCGGGCCGGATGTATGGAGGTGGTCGAGGGTCAGATGCTGGTCCGGCTGGGATGAGCGTCCCTCCCTCCATCGCCAATAACCCCAACATCCCTCCGGAGATCATCAGTGCGCTGCAGGCCGGGCGGCTCGGCACCACTGTGTTCGTGGCCAACGTGAGTCTGAGCCGTCACTGACTGACACCACAAATCACTAAAATCCACAAAATAAGGCCTAAAAAGTAGGGATGCACCACATGTTTGGAAACCAAAATAGTTTGAATGCCGTGTTTTCTAACACACACAGATGCATGTAGTCAAACAACAGTAGCTTTATTGGTATAATGTCTGCTAGAATGTAAAAAATCAAGTTAATATTTTTAAATGGTTGTTTTGTCATTGATTTTTTTTTCTTTGAAAAGCAATGGTGAATAAAAACCACGTTCAGTATTTGGTGTTCGGCCAAGAATTTGTGTTTCTGTGCATCTCCAATGAAAAGCTCTCAGAGCAGAACGTTGTGCGTAAAAATGAATTTTCTCTGTGACTTCTTTATGTTTTAATTATAATCTCACAAGATTTCTTATAAATTATATTAATGTCACTGTGATTCTCCAGTAAATGAATCATGATTTAAGACTCTTAATACGTTTGTACTGGATAACAAGACTAAAATGCTGAGGAAAAGACCAGAAGGTACAATTAAAGTTAAAGCAACAAGCCTTTTTTTGTAAAATGAATAAAGTGATGGTAATCTATTGGAAGTGTGGCTAATAAAAGATATTTACATTAAGAGTGCATATTGTGATCCATTCAGTTTATTTCCTTAAATGTATAATTTTCGATGTTTGGTTTTGAAAAATGTATTTGCATAAAGCCTTTAGAAACCCTGATAGAGTCAGTCTATGTGTGTCTTCGACCTTTGAACTTGCTGTGGTCTGTTGCGCTTCATCTTTATCTTCGGATTCATGATCGTGTGTGTATCTGCAGCTGGACTTCAAGGTGGGCTGGAAGAAGCTGAAGGAGGTGTTCGGCATGGCCGGGGCGGTGAGGAGAGCCGATGTGAAGGAAGACAAAGACGGGAAGAGTCGAGGGATGGGGACGGTCACCTTCGAGCAGCCGCTGGAGGCCGTACAGGCCATCTGTATCCTCTGGACTCATATTTGTGTTTCTTGAGGTGACTTCATCAGTCCATGTATTCACTGTGAAAGATTTCATACAGAAAAATACTGATTCGGTCAAATTAAAGCAAGACTCTACAGCTGAGGAGATTCCGATTCATTAATTGATTCAGAGGTGACTCTATCTTTAGAGGAGCAATATTATACACCGCAGGAAAGATCATTTACAAAGATCCATAATAGTGCCACTAGTTAGTGTGTGCTGCAGTTGCTGCCTGTGTAGACGGTATGTTTTCATCATCCTGGCGTCTTCCTTCACTCGCGCGCTCAGCCATGTTCAACGGTCAGATGCTGTTTGACCGACAGATGCATGTGAAAATGGTGAGCCGCTGCAGCGTTCGAGTTTGTTCTCATCATCTGTTTGTGTTTCTGAGGCTCAGTGTTGATTCTTGTGTCATGTTTACTGTAGGATGATAAATCACTTCCTCCTGATGACTTCAGGCCTGCAGAGAAAGCGCCACAGTTACCTCGTAAGAGCTTTGTGTGCTTGTTTGGGAGGTGTGTGTGTGTGTGTGTGTGTGTGTGTGTAACTCTGTACTTGAATGTGTGTTTATGTCGTGTCCTGCAGGAGGTCTGGGTGGTGTTGGGATGGGGTTGGGTCCCGGCGGTCAGCCAATAAACGCTAACTGTCTCAGTGAAGGAGGCGTCGGCTCCATGGGCCCCGGAGGTGTGTTCATGTTTGATTCATTGTTCGTGCAGATTTGCTTTATTAATGCACGCAGGGTCATATTAGCATGAGGAAAGAATTATTTGTTTGCATGCTAAATACTTTTAGTAATGATGCAGATGAGTTATTAAATTGTGTTTTTAATTTATATATATTTAAAATGAATTCATTGATCAACTCCAACGTCTCTGAACGCTGATGTAATGATCAGATGAAGGGGAGTGAGGAGTTAACGCAGGTTTGTTGTTTCTCAGGGATGGACAGGCCGGGATGCAGCAACATGAACCGCATGAGTGGTGAGAGTCACATTCATCCGGAGCAGATCCATCAGAGATCGTGTGAGGATGCTCATCTGTGTGTGTGTGTGTGTGTGTAGGCATGGGCGGAGGCTTCTCGGGGATAGACTGCATGGGTGGAATGGGAGGATTCGGTGGCAGAGACATGGCACCCATTGGCCGAATGGGAGGTAAACATCATTCCTGTCTAAAAGACTTCTTTAGGGTCGGTCTCTCTCCAAACACATTTCTGAAACCTCATTGGCACATTTATTTATTTTAACATTTGTTCCAAAGACAGACAAACATAAAGAGTAATGAAAGCCAAACTCTGAAATATCATGGATGTTTATTTTCAGAGTGTCCAGTGTTTTGTAGAGGAGGGTCGATAGGACAATGAGGACAATCGGTTCAGGGTTCTCTGATGTTTGTGCAGATATGTACCGCTCTGGAATGGGAGGGATGGACCGAGACTTCAGCAGAGGTGACATGGGAATGAACCGCCCCTTCGGAGACTCGTTTGGAGGTGTGTGTTATCATTCTGTCTGTGTGTGTGTGTGTGTGTGTGCTGACTCTATGGTTTCTCATCAGGTGGAGGATATGCTGGGATGGGACCCATGGGCTCTGGATTAGGTCACTCACCTCATGCTCTCACACACAGAATGAGATTTCTATATACCTAACTATGTTCTAATAGGAACCTCTTAAAACATCTGAACTGACATTCCATAAAATACAGCACAGTTCTAGAGCTGAGCAGTTAAATGCAACGCTTTCGTCCTCTGTATTGTGTTTGTTTTCCAGTACATGCATCTAAACACTCTTAAGACACACGCTGCATTCAGTCTATTTTCTTTTCTTAGCCTTTAAAGTTTTACGTTTACTTTCATGAAACCTCAGCAGCACAGGTATATTAGTAGAAATAGACAACAATACACTGTTTGGACAACATTAAAGGTAATTTTCTAAATTTCAGATTGTCTAATAGTTGTATCTCAGACAGATATTGTCTTCTCCTAACAAACCAGACATCAGCGGAGAGATGATTTATTCAGTATAAATCTCCTTTTCCACAAAAGTGACTGTTATGACTGGTTTTGTGCGCTGGGATCACTTCTATAAGTGTGTGTGTGTGTGTGTGTGTGTGTGTGTGTGTTTTAGGTGGAGGGGGGATGGTAAACATGGGAATGGACCGCATGAACTCTGGCTTCGACAGGATGGGCGGGAACATGGACATGGGGCGTGGCTTCGGTCAGTATGGAGGCAGCTCAGGTCACATGGGTGGCATGAGTGACAGAGGGGCGGGGTCTAAGGCTGGATGCCAGATCTTTGTAAGAAATGTACGTATGACGAGTAAACATGATGGTGTGTGTGTGTCACTGAAGCCTGTTTGATGATGATCATCTGTGTGTGTGTTTCCACAGCTCTCGTACGATCTGACCTGGCAGAAGCTCAAGGAGAAGTTCAGTCACTGCGGTAAGTGTGTGTCTTATTTCTGATATGCAGCAGATTAACAGAAACATACAAACAAGTGTCTCTGTGTTCTTCAGGTCAGGTGATGTACGCTGAAATAAAGATGGAGAACGGCAAATCCAAAGGCTGCGGGACGGTGCGCTTCGACTCTCCTGGGAGCGCAGAGAAAGCCTGCCGCATGATGAACGGAACCAAGATCAACGGACGAGAGGTTGATGTTCGTATCGACCGCAACGCTTGAGTCTCTCACACACACACACACACACACACACACACACACACACACACGTCACAGAGCCCAGCTTTTGTTTTGTTTTAAAAACATCATGACTGTCATATCAGCGATCTCACCAGCCGCTTCAGCTCCATGTGTTAGTGACCACGCTTCCTTTCCTTTTCTTTTGTAAACGTTTTAATTTGTGGGACGTTTGTCTCAGGACTAAATTTTAAAAAATAAAAAGCTGGCTGTTGTACATGTGGTCTGGGTCTCAGTTTGTCAGATCAACAAACAATTAAGTGTAATTATTACTTTATGTATATACTGCTATTTTAGTATTATCAATATTTAATAGTTTATTTTCTCACAAATATATTGTTTAGGAATGACTTAAGACGAAACTTCAAGAACTCGTATTCTTAAAAATCTTTTACACAAGTAAATTTACACTATTTCTAAGTCTTCAAAGATGTGTGATGAGTAGAGTTACACATCAGTCTCACCGCTCACGTACTGAACATGTGTGAATACAGGTAGATGTGTGTGCCCATCACTAGTGGCAAGGTTTAAATATGACAGGAGGAAACCAAGAGTCTTTAAGAAACACTTTAATAATTGCATTTTTTATGTGAACTTAATCTAGGGAACTTTTTTTTTTCTTTAATTACAATAAAAGAAGTTGTGTTTCATAGAAATACTCAATTGTTTTAAGATTGCTCTTAAGACAAGAAAAGTGTAATCATGAGTAGTCACGGAGTAGTTTGACAATATTTATATTACATTATATTAAAGGGGAATATTAAAAGGTTGTAGTAAAGACCTTTATATTGATGATGTGGGGATTTATGTATGAGTGAAGATATGGTTTAAGAAATAAATTGTTACGAATATTTTGTAATTACAAAAATGCTTTGAAGCCTTTTTATTATTAGACAAGATGAAAAAAATGTTTTTAAAAATTCATTGTTAATATAAGATGAACTGTTTAATGGGCTTGCTTCGAATATTAATCACACTGATATAGTAAATATAGTTTATTAATGTTCAGGGCTTATACAGTAGATCGGATAAAGTCAGATATTTTAAACAAATGGTGGCCATTCTTACAAATGTAATATATATTTGTGAATCCAGCACCAGGTCATATCTCTAAATGTGTAAGATTCTCTGTACTTCAGAAAAAAACCCACTCTTTTGAAACGCTTCATATTGTTTTATTGTAAGGTGGTAATAAAAGCCCAGCGTGTGAAAGAGTACACTGAGGTAGATGATGAGGATCCACGCTGAGAAGATCTGAGTAGTTTGGGCACACATCGATTACTCAATGATTTCAATTTGAAGTTCAAACGAGTGCATGTTAAACTGATTTCTACATTGATTTTATTTCATTTATCATATTGACCCTGAGCAATAAAGTTTTAGAAAGAATCCAGTCGTGCCGTCATGAAAACGATCTCTCATGACAAGATTGAGATGTTTCCGCTGATCACGCTCAGAGAAGTCCATCGCTGTTTGTTTCAGGTCACATACAGATCACCTTGTATATACTAGTTAAGGTGATGTTTGTGTTAAAGCCAGAAAAGATTTAATTTCATATGACACAGGTGGTCAAACAATACATAATGAAAAATGAGCTTTTAGAGTTTCGAAAACAAGTATTGAGAAACGTGTCCTAGTGAGCGTAAAAAATAGAATGATGTGATGGGAAATGATATCACTCAACTTGACTGAAGTTAAACTAGTGCTGTCACATGATTAATCATATCCTAAATAAAAGTCTTTGTTTACACAATGTGTTGTGTGTACTGTACACATTTATATATAAATACACACAAATGCAGCATATATTTCAAAAATTATTTACACGTGTTCATATAAATGATGAGGTATAAATATAGTAGTGGGCTATATTTATGATAAATCACGATTAACTGCATCCATAACAAAAGTTTTTATTTACATAATATGTGTGTGTGCTATTTTTATTATGCATCTGTGAAGAAACGCGTATTATATATATATTTTCAATATATATTTACATATATCTAAATTCATATAATTGAAAATATATAAACATAATTCACAGTATATATTAATGTATTGTGTATATTTATTGTGTATACACATGCAAACAAAAACTTGTATTGTGGCTGTGAAAAATCTTTTGACAGCGCTAACATAAAGTAAAATCAATGTTAAAGAGCACGTGTTTTAAGTGAATAAATTATTCTTTACAGTAAATATTTGATGAAACAGTGAGGTCAAAAGCATCCCTTGTTTCAGAATCACTTCACAGACCATCGTTGGACAGGAAGGAAGCAGCACTGATGGGGTTGATCTTGATTATAAAATCAATGCGCTGAAACAAAACGTTTTTTGTCCAGAAAGCGTCCTCACGTGAAGTCCCTGCCCGTCAGTCTCCGCAGGCTCGGATGGGATTGTTCCCGATGATCCCGAGCTCGTAGAGGATGGAGAGCGTGGCGAAGAGCACATAACACCCCAGAGACACCAGCCCCAGCTTCCAGTCCAGCTTCCAGCCGTTGACGTGAACGGCCACGAAGAGGAAGACGATGGAGAGCAGCAGCGTGCAGGACATGAAGACCAGACCGCTGCTGTTGACCTCCACCGGAGAGCCAGGGTCCACAAACACCGTCTTGATGAACCACGGCAGACCCAGACACAGCATGTCGAACACGTTTGAGCCCACGATGTTGGACATGGCCATGTCAGCTTTACCTGAGAGACACGCGACAGACCGCATTTAAATATTGCTAGCATAAACTACAAGCAGCCAAGAAGCAGTCATCAGCAGCAATAGCCAACAATACACTGCATGAGTCAAAATGATACATTTTTCTTTTATGTCAAAAATCATTAGGATATCAAGTAAACATCATGTTCCTTGAAAACATTCAGTACATTTCCTGCCGTAAATATATCAAAACTGAATTTCTGATCAGTAATATTCATTGCTAAGAACTTCATTTGAACAACTGTGATTTTTTCATTATTTAGATTTTTTCGCTCCCTCAGATTCCAGATTTTCACATATTGTCCTCTCCTAACAAACTGTGAATGAATGGAGAGATTATTAACTATTAGTTTCTTCTGCTCGTTAAAGCGGCCTTATTTGATGAAAATAAAACACTACAAATATTCAATATTACTTTAGACTGACTGTTGTCTCTGTGAATCTGTTAAAGTGTAATATATTTCTGTGTTCAGCTGTATTGTCAGCATCATTACTCCGGTCTTCAGAGTCACATGATCTTCAGAAATCTTCACTAAAGTTTTCATTAAACTGATCAAAAGATGTCTATTTCAAGTAAACACTATTCTTCTGAACACTCTATTAATATGTGAAATATTGTGCAGCACAACTGTTTTCTTCACCTTCTCGAGCCACCATCACGCTGGCCACGGTGTCTGGGATACTGGTTCCCGCCGCCAGGAGCGTCATTCCCATCACTGTGTCCGGGATTCCCAGGGTCTCTCCTGAACACAAATATCAACATAACAGAGTTGAGAACAGAACATATATTTATCTGGAGTCGTTAAAGAGTTAAAGTGTTCTCATCGTTTACTCGCCCTCGTGTTGTTTCTTTCTTCTGCTGAACACAGAAGAAGTTATTCTGCAGAACGCTAAATAAAGCTGCATTCATTCAAGAGAAAACGGTAAAAATGTATAATAACTGTTTTCTCTGAATATCTGTTAAAATGTCATTTATTTCTATGGTGAAAAGTTATTCTAAATGTTATTTTTGATCAGTGCAGCTTCGGTGAGCAGAAGAGACTCCTGTGTGAGTGAGGTCCTGGTCCTCAGGGTTCTTCTCTCAGTACCTGCTCATGTGAATCTGTGTGACCGTGAGCAGGATAATAATCCTATTATATGCAGCTGCATCACATGGTTTCTCAGGGACCCCGTGGGCTTCAGCCGAGCGTAATCCAGCACGGATCGAGCATCATAATCCTTCAGGATACAGCGCTGGTATTTCAGGAATGGAGCCGGGAGCATGTGACCCGTCTGTGTGTGACCCGCTCAAAACCCCACATCTGCAGTGAACTAATGTGATTCACAGACTCGGCACGACGCTCGATCGATGCTAAATAATCAATCAGATCGAACCAGACGTGCTGATAACAGCCGGGCAGCGTCTGCTAAACACATTTCAGAAACATGACTAACATGCAGGAGACAACTAACACCCACCACAGCGGTTTCTTCTGTCAAACTTCCAGACAGTATGAAATATTCTGAAAGGGCAAATCTGTCACAATAGATCAGGCCTGCGTGATGCACTGATGCTGAAGAACTGAGGTGAACGGACCTGTAGATAAAGCCTTTCTAAACCTCCTGTTTAAACTAAATCTTTTTAAAAGCTAAGCAATATTTAAATTACATAATCAAGCAAAACCAGCCGCTATTGAAATCTTGTAATCGAACAAAACTGACAAACAATTTGAATCTTGCCATCGAAAGAAAAAACAACCACCAATATTTAAATCTCAAAATCAAATATTAATATCTCATAATTAAATAAGGAACATCATAGACAAAAAAAGCATGCCTTTCTGTAAAGCGGCTTTGAAGCTGTGTGTTTTTTGAAAAGCACTGCACAGACAGACTTGTATCTCCTGCTGCTCATCGGTCTGAGCGTGATGTTCGCAACACAAAAGCTGTGGGTTTGATCCCTTGCACTGAAGGTCACTGTGAGGACCAGACGAGTCAACAGAACAAACAGACGAGTGTGTGTTTACCGACGGCGGTGACCATCCACACCAGCACGTATGTGAAGCCGGAGATCCAGACGGCCGACATCAGGAAGGTCAACATGTAGCACTTCCTCCAGAAGCTTCTCCTGCAGTCGGGAACGGTCAGGAACAGCAGCACGATGATCGGCAGAGACAGAACCCACAGGATCCGCTTCAGATCGTGATCCGGCATCGTGAACACACTCTTCTGCTCTGAGAGAGAGAAACCAGCAAACCACCTTCAGCTTCAAACAGATGCTGCTTTTCTACTGAAATAGAGACTAGTTAGATTTCTATACTGCTCTTCACTTACAGAAGAGAAATAGACTCCAGGTTGTAGATGGCTTAGTAAACATTTGTTATTAAACTCTTTATACACATTGTTTACGTTAATAGGTATTATATAGAAAAATTCTGTTTTATTTATATATGCGTGTATGTTGTTTTGTTTTATACAGTATACACACACACACACACACACACACATACACACACACAAATACATAAATTGTATCTCTATTTTTATTTAGGCATTTAAAATATATATTTTTTTATTATTTTTATAGTATTGTTTTCACATCATACACACCTGTACTTATCTAATTCATAGAATCTGAGCTTGTTCTATTTGTGTATATTATTGTTATTTATACTTCTATATTTATTTAGGTATTTAAAACCATAAAAAATATATTTGTGTAGTTTTATATGTATTTTATTTTTGTATTATATGTCATTGTATTATTAGTGTTTTTTTATTCCTATATAATCAACAATATATGCATTAAATAATAATTTTATTTCTGGGTATTTTTAATTTAGATAATTAAAACCATAAAGACCATTTTTTATGTGAGCCTAAATGTATATAATTGGGCCTCCTTTTATTTGTATTTCTGCATTATTATTATTGGTAATAATATTTTTCTCACCATCATATTCTGTTATTTTATTTCTATTTATACATTGTTTGTTATATGCATTGAAATGTTTTGTTAGGTGGGATTCTTTGTAAGTACTACCAAAACTATATTTAGAAGACTTTAACAAAAAGACAGTTGGATGTTTTAGTGGCGTGATGCCGTACCGTCGGGTATCTCGTTCAGGCCGTGCAGGCTGAGGGACAGGTGGGAGTATCCCGAGTCGTCCTGAAAGATGCCGCTGTCGGCTCTGGAGCGGCGCTGGAGACGGAGGCAGCTGTCCTCGCTCCATCCCATCAACGGCTGCTGCTCGCCGCGCTCCTGAGAGCTCTTATTCAGACACCAGCAGCATGGGCTGAAGCGCTGCATCATGTACTCACTGATCTTCAGATCGAAACACAGCACACACACGTACACCCCGTACACCAGCAGGAGACATGCGCTGTCGTACCTGCACACACACACACACACACACACAGATCAGAGCCCAAACTTACAGAATATACATGCACCGTTATAGAGATGATGGGCTTCCCAACCTGTAAGTCATGTTTGACATTTTCAAAGTGCAATCGTCATAAAGTAAGTTTGCAAGTTGTTGCTCCACAAAAGTGTGAGAAAGTAAAAAAAATATTTTATTTGACTTTTTTCAGAATTGTGAGAATACATTTTATTATTGCCAGAATATTTTTTTATATATTTCTGTATGATTTTTTGTAAGAAAAAACAAAGCAAATTTGAATAGAAAGGTCAGAATTGTGCAATATAATTGCAATTGTGAAAAAAACAACAACTAAAAAACATGCAAAATAAAAACTACACTTGCGAATCAACTTAGAAATGAAAAGTCAAAGTTAAAAAATATTTTTAGTCTTTATTCTGTGGTGGAAACAAAACAAAAAAACTATTATTGCAGGCTGTAAACTCTGAATTCTAAGAAAAAGTTCATATCTCATAATAGACATCTTGCTAAAAATGATGTAATTTAGAGCCAGAGTCTGCGCAGTAGTGATTCGTTTAGAGCCAGAGTCTGCGCAGCAGGGATATGTTTGAATCCTGAGTCATCCCATTGGGATGTAGAGGTCAGAGTTTATGAGCCGGACTGCAGTCAGCCACCAGCTGATGAAAGGTTTTACTATGGCATTATTATAAACTGATTTGGGAGTTTGAGGCTCATAATCACGGCGAACTCACCAGTGAACTCTGTTATCTGAGATGATGGCGATGACTGCTGCGACGCTGATGGCGTACGCCATACAATCCCTGAACAACGGCCAGCAGGAGAGACGAGCCACCTAAAACACACACACTTAGTGCATGAACAATGAGTGTGTGTGTGTATGTGAGCATATGTGTGTGTGTGTGTGTGTGTGTCACACACTGCAGAGGTCAGCAGGCCACACGCAGCACAGATGCAGAGCAGGTTATAGACGGCCGATCCCATGATGGTGCTCACACCGATGTCACCCTTCGTCACAAACACACCTGAGCACACACAAATCTGAGGTTACTCAACAACGGGATCCTAAGTCACGATTTCTACAGAGATTTTAATAACATCAGTTTAACTGTAAAACAGCTCCACAGAAGATCATACAGCAACATCAATCAACAGCTAAACTGAAAAAAGCTACTAATTATTAATTGTCTTGATTACCCAGAAACGCGGTGACGAGTTCTGGTGCTGAGCTTCCGGCGGCCATGAAAGTGGCTCCAGCAACGTCCTGCGAGAGTCCGAGACCTAAAACACATACAGATCCGTCAAATCCCATCAAACTCCAGCGCTGGAAAGAATACACTCTTAAAAATAAAAGGAGCTTCAAAGGTTTTTTTTTTTTTTTTTTCTAGTGACAGCCCATCCAATTTAAAAAGAGAATTAAATCAATCAGAGAAAACCAAGTCCTATCTAAATCTGCACTTGAAATGTCAGGCATCATATGTTAATAATAAGAATCCACAATATATTGGAATATATTAACATTATTTCTATATACTGTATACAGTAGGCAAGGTTCAAAAAGAAATGATTGATTCAGTAAATGTGGAAGAACTTAACTGGACTGCAGAAAGCAAAGTCCCTCTGGTGTGCCCAAAAACCAAAGGTTCTTTACAACGATGCCATAGAAACAACATTTTTGGTCAAGCTCAAAAACACTTTTTTTCACATTACTTCTATAATTTACAATAAAATATCTAAACATTTTCAAAACAGTAATGGCAGTTTACAACATTTTACTCTCCATAAAAAGTAACTAAGAATTGTTACTTTTTTA
>JAUMHG010000019.1:3296084-3302672 GCA_032359395.1 Enteromius anoplus
TGGAAACATCCAGAAATCTGCTCAAATATTGAGTCTTTGTAAATCCTAGTTTTTGTTATAGTTTCTGAAAGTGCAAACAATCGTTTACAAACTTACAATGAATAGTAAAAGTAAAGTAATGCATTAATTATGCCTCGTAATGCACTGATGATCTGATGAACAATTGCAACCACAGTCATAATGCATTATAATACTGTTACACTGTTACACTTTTAGAAAACATGATGAATGACGTAATGCATTTTAACTTTGATACAATTCTTTATAAAAAGATTAGTGCTGTCAAACCGTGTACTGTGTATAATTATTATGTATATATATATATATATTTATATAAATACACAAACTTGCATATTTATATATATATAAGATGTAATATTTGTATATTAAGTATATTTATATGTAAATTATATATACATGTAAGGACATAAATATTTAAAAAATATATACTGTATGAATGAGTATTTATATACATAATAAATGTATATTTGTGCACAGTGCATACACGTGTATGATTAACCATGATTAATTGTTTGACAGCACTAATAAATACACCGACATGCACGTATATATTCAACAAAAATATATGTTTATATATTAAATATATTTACATATAATATATTGTATGAATGTGTATTTGTACAAACGAAATAATTCTACACAGTACAAACACATATCATGTAAACATTTGGATAAATTGAGAAATCATTTGACAGCACTAAAAACATAATGCATGTTATATAAAGGTTTAGTTTAATGAATGTGAACTAGCTTAAGCAGTGTTTTGAGACTGTGTTAATTCAGTCAGTATGAATCACTGTCCATCTTTGAGAAGCTCATCGATGAGAGTTCATCTGTCAATAACAGGTCATAGAAAGCGTATCTGACCGCATCTGTGTTTCAGATCTGAAGAACCGGATCCAGTTCACGACGTGTTCACACTGCAGTTCAACACAGCGTCGCTCCTCTGAGAGATCCACTCTGTCCTGATCACACACACACACACACACACTCTGAACTCAGATCAGAGCCACGCAGTGTGAACAGAAGTGAAGTCACACCGGCTCTGAATCTCTCCTCGTCACCTGATGCCGGTCTGTCTGTGGGGGTGAACTCCTGTCCGAGGAGCGGTCAGTCAGTGTCCAGAGGGTCAGGAGCGTGTCCTCCTCTGAGCCACACGCGTGCACGATGCACAACACGCCATCTGATAGTAATCGTACACGCAGAGCCGCGCCTGCACCACCACGTTACAGTTGAAGTATTTATCCCGACACTTCTCATCTGAAACACACACATTTTATGATCTTATTATTTTTTTAAATGCAACCAGATTTGTTAATTATTATTATTCTCAATGATGATTATCATTTGATGATTATTACTATAATTGTATTTTCTTAATAAAAGCACACTTACTCTAATATATAGAAGCTATAAATCAAAAAGCTTTTACAGTTTTTTTCACTTTGTTTTGTTTTAGTTTCATTTTCTAACAACTTCTTTCTTTTGATTTTGAGTAGTGTTGAGCACAGATTGAATGTTTACATATTAATGACAGACTGACCAATCAGAGGCAGGCAGGGCTCGGGGTGACACTCCTCCTTGTCGTGTGGCTTCAGTCTTTCCTCGCAGCGGTCACTGGTCATCATGTCATCGGTCAGACAGCGCACCTCTCGCACACGGAAGCCCGTCTCACACGTCTTTGAGCACTGCAAATACACACACACGTAGTTGTGAGGGTGTTTTAGTGTGATGTGGTATTACTCTGTGTGTGTGATTGGTCTCACCGTGCTCCAGTCGGTGTATAACCACTTAGCTCCGCAGGCTTTGAGGAAGCAGCTCTGCTGACCGAGGGGTTTATCCAGAGACGAGCATTCATACGACGGCATCACCGAGAAACCCTCATTAGAGCGCATCAGACACACCACTGCCCTCTGCTGACTCCCAGAACCACACTCCGACGAGCACTGACACACACACACACACACACACGTTGGTTTTTGTGATTTATGGGGTTTCTTCATAGATTTTCAAAAAAAAAACTATTTACTATGTTTTTTAAGCATTGTGAATTACGGGGACACTGAAAATGTCCTCATAAATCACCTTCATATTGTAATAACCATGTTATACCCATGTCACCTACGAGGAATGGGGGCCGGTGTTTAATCATTTATTTAAATTTAATATTTAAATGTATTTTTTTGTGTTAATATTGACTGTTTTGGTTTTATACAATTTACTTGAATTTAGAATTTTAACGATTTAACTAATTTGTGGTAAGGGTTAGGGTTAGGGTTAGGGTTATAAAATATAAACATTTTTAAATTGTTATTTTTATTATTAAATTATTAGAATTTATTTTTATAGTTTTAATCGCAATATTATTTACATCATTTTTCGATTTTTGTGTAATTTTTATTTTGAAATCATTCATTATCTGCATTTATATCAATACATTTTTAGAAAGTTTTTTTTTTTTTTTCAATTTTAAATTTTTCATTCATTAAACCCAAATTTACAGTTTTTTTCAGCTGCTTACACACGTTTCCAAACTTCACACACAGAATGCTAAATTCCTCACATCTCTTTCAAAATGAAGCACTTCATTCCAAATATCACAAACAAATCTTTAAAGCATACACTTGCAAACACTTTAGCCATAATATTCATTCCTGTTAGATTTGTGTGAGTTACATAAGAACTGTGTGTTGTGTTTCCCAAAGAGTGTTATATGAACTTGTAAACTGCATCAAAGTCTGAGAATGAGTGTCTGGTTTTGTAGATTTGGTGTGTTTCTGCTGTTTGAGAGTCATCATCAGAAACTCTGACGAGAGAAGAGCGAGTGTGGAAGCAGATGAAAAAACATCAGACACACAGTAAACGCATGAAGAGATGTTGCGGTCGTACCTGACTCCAGGGCCCGGTGAACCACTCGGTGCGGCTCTCACAAGGGCCGTTGTTGCAGGGCTGGGCCTCGGGGGGCCGCTGTGCTCCGCAGCGCTCTAGGGGCAGGCTGCTGATGTGATTGGTGAGGCACTGAACAGTGCGTGTCCTCACACCCATACCACACTCCGCCGAGCACTGCGTCACACACACACACAGGTTCATCACAGCCACTCACACCTGAGCACAAACCTGAGCGTGACTCACCTGAGAGCTCCAGTCACTGAAGAACCAGCTCCTGGTACACACACCTGCATCACAGTTCTCCACGTCGCTCGGACGCAGCTTCATGTTACACTCGTCATCAGCCACGATATCACCCACATTACTGACACAGTGGACCTCCCGTGACCTTTGACCCACACCGCAGGGTACCGAACACTAAGACACACACACACACACACACACACACAGGGCCTAACATTAACACACACCAAGACCCAAATATAAGTAAAACTCAAAATGAAATGTTAAATTGTTTTATTAATTCTAACAACGCCTGAGAACAAGATATGGTTTAACATGATCATTAAATCCCAAATATTGCACAGTAATATTAGCATTGGTAATTGCACTGTTGCTATAAAATAATAATAATAATAATGTCATGTTAATCAAAATAAATATGATAAAATAATTTAACCAGTCAGGTTTAGACATGGACATTCAGCGCAGACTGCTCTACTCTTAGTTACTGAAGCCTTGCAGACTACTAAAGCTTCCAGATCATCAGTTCTCATTCTGCTGGATCTATCTGCTGTTTTTGACACTGTCAGTCACCAGATCCAGCTGTCCATCTCATCAGGGTGGCCTGGGGAGGAGAGGTATCCAAAACACATCATTGGGTCACTGGTGTTCCTCAGGGATTGATTCTAGGACACCTCTTATTCTCCACATACACTTCATCACTGGGTCCCATCATACAGGCACATGGCTTCTACTACCACTGCTACGCTGATGATACGCAGCTCTACCTCTCCATCCAGATGATCCAACGGCAGCTGCACCGATCTCAGGCTGCCTGGAGAACATCTCTGCATGGATGAAAGATCATCATCTGCAGCTATACCTGGCCAAGACTGAGCTTCTTGTGTTGCCTGCCACTCCAGCTCTACAGCACGACTTCACCAACTAGCTAGGTCCTTCAACAATTACCCATCAACTTCGGTCATCCTGGTGTCATCTTTGACCAGCTGACCTTCAAAGAGCACATTGTGAAGGCTGCTCGATCTTGTAGGTTTGAATTACACAACATCAGAAAGATCAGACCCTTTTCTTTACATTTTAATAGTATTATAGTGATCTTTAATTAGTTAATTTTATCATTTGATTAGGTAATAATATTAATATTAATATAAATTAATAAAACAACAGTACAATTTCAATACCAATATTGTCTGCAAATTAGTTGTTTTGCTTTTAAACATACTGTAATAATAATAACAACAATAATAATGATAAAATCTTTTTTGTACTTTGCTTTCAAACATTAATCCAAACAGCATTCATTTTGCCAGAAACCCACAAAGAAACCAAATGATGAAAAAATGTATAATAATATAAAGGGATCATAAAATATATAACTAACAATAAATGTATGAATAATAATAATAATAAAAAACTGCAATTTGTTATTAGCACTGAGTGTATGGTGTTTTTAGTCTGACTAATGAGGCTAGTGCGGTTCTCAAGACCAAGCTCCGCCCACTGCCCCTGCTGATAGGCTAGTGCTCTGAGTCCTCACATGTGCAGCCAATCAGCGGGGAGCAGGGGCAGTGACGGACAGCTGTCACTCACTGGGCTCCAGTCGGATCGGATCTGCCACTCGCTGCAGATCTTGAGCTGGCAGGAGCTGCTGGTCTCGGGCCGCTCCGTCTGCTGACAGAGACTGCTGGGAACACTCAGAGTCCGGTTACTGTACGACTGACGACACAGGACCTGGCGATACTGGACTCCCAGACCACACGACTTACTGCACTCTGACCACTCGCCGATGTCCCAGCTGAACACACACACACAGAGAGACAGAGGGGCGCACACACAATTAAATACCCTTTGTACAAAAGCAGAAACATCTTAGAGTATATTGTTCATATCAAGCATGGCCAAAACTTGCTCTGAAACCATGTGCACCGTGAAAAGTGCTATACAAGTTACTTTTGACCTGCTACAATATCACCACTAGATGTCAGGATAAGCACTAAGACTAGCCACACAATCAGTTCCTGCAGGCTTCTTAACTAAACCCTGATCAAACTCACCAGAACAAGATCCTCAGGCCTGGAGGATCATTAGAATTACAGGCAATCTGATCAGGGTTAGAGCTCTTCAGGATGAGGAACCCTGATTTACTGCAAACAGCGACACACACACACACGAAGAAGAACAGGACACTCACAAGGCCGGGCAGGGCTGGACGTTACACGGCTCCTCCTGAGGACTGGGTTTAGTGCTGCTGTTACACAGACCGCTTGAGACATGAGCGTGAGTTACTCGATGAACGCACACAAACACGGGGAACCTGTGACCTGAACAACACAAACACTACTCAACAAACCAGCAACCCATTCAACAAACCTACAGTGTCTCAGTAATGGATGTAAATGGGTGCCATTAGAATGAGAGTCTGATAAAAACACGGATTAGTTTGATCTTGTGTCTTCTCCAGATGTTCACTGATGGACTGGAGTGCTGTGGATTATTCTGATGTTTGTATCAGACTCTCATTCTGACGGCACCCATTCACATCCATTACTGAGACACTGATGCAGAGACGCATCTCTCCAGATCTGATGAAGAAACACACGCATCACACTGATCCATGTGTACACGTTCTCTTCAGTCTCACTGCAGTGTAATGTAATGAGCACCTCGTCCACAGGAGGCGCTGCAGTCCGTGGCGCCGCTCAGCTTCCAGTTATATTCCTTGGCTCTGGTTGAAGGCGGAGCCGCAGGAAGCTGATTATCCGGGACAGGAGGAGGGTATCTGACCCTTGGCCTCTCATGATCCTCCGGGGTCAACCGTCCGTTAGCATCAGAACCAGCCGGACCGTTCACAGTGTTCCCTGTGGAGCAACGCAAGATACAGTGAACTGAGTACAGGGATTTCTCACAGAGACAACACAAAGACAGAGGTCTAAAGAAACATGATTACATCCTAAATATCACCTATGGAAAATCCTTTTAAGAAATGAGCATCCACTCACTGTCCAGCTGGTTCTCTTTAGGACGAGGAGCATCTACAGCGTTCTCTGACGGCATGACGAACTCGTAATGGACTCCTGGATTGGGCTGCTGGTAGATCATCTGAGGAGACATCAGGTGAGTACCTTAATGTCAGTCTCTCTGCAGGTTTAAAGGAGAAGTTCACTTTTAAAAAAACTTTTGCTGATAATTTACTCACCCCCATGTCATCCAAGGTGTCCATGTCTTTCTCTCTTCAGTCGAAAAGAAATAAATGTTTTTGACGAGAACATTCCAGGATTTTTCTCCATATAATGGACTCTATTGGGACCCAAACGGTTCAAGTTCCAATGACAGTTTCAGTGCAGCTTCAAAGGGCTTCAAACGACACCAGACGATGAATAAGGGTCTTATCTAGCGAAACGATCGGTCATTTCCAAAATAAATAAAAAAGTTAAA
>JAUMHG010000019.1:3302834-3312890 GCA_032359395.1 Enteromius anoplus
TTTTCGTCAAAAACATTAATTTCTTTTCGACTGAAGAAAGAAAGACATGGACATCTTGGATGACATGGGGGTGAGTACATTATCAGCAAAAGTTTTTTTAAAAGTGAACTTCTCCTTTAACTGGATCCTACTGCATCAGTGAAGACCATTTAAACATCCTAAACATCTCCTGTCAATACGGTCAAACATACTCCAGCTAACAGCTTCTTGCTTTCAGATATTTATCAAGTTTGAGAACATTAAACATCAATCTCCATGATGTGAGGAAGTATTAATGGTAATAATAATCCCCATGTAAATGTCACTTTGAATAGGAACATCTACTAAATGAATAAAAATGTCCCATTAATAATGACTACAAATGATCTAAAATATATATAATTATACTAATATTCTATGAATAATTAAGTATTATAATGCAATAATAGAATATTGAGTTTTACGATGCCAATAAACAGCTAGACAAATAGATATGCATGCAATAATAATAATAAATAACAAAACACTAAATTTACTACAATATTATAATAATTAAATGTGTTAGAATAACAAAAGTGGTAACAAAAGCAAAATGAATAAATATACATTTAATACAAAAACATTATATTACTAAAATAAAACATTCCATTAATAATTCAGGATTATTACTGAGTTAGAACGATAGAATAGACGTGCTAAGAGCAGAAAGGCAGTCTTGAGGTGTCACTCACATACACGTCCAGGATCTCGTTGGTGGGCCCCGCGGCTAGGAAAGACTCTCCCGCGGTGCTGCTGATCTCATTGGGCCGTCGGTACGTGAACATCGTTCCCACTCCCTCATACATTCCTGGACGGTCGATGGCCCAGTTTCCATTAATAATGGATCGGCCAGACCGGCTGAGCAGGGCTGCACACACACACACACACACACACACACACACAGTAGCTGCTCAGAGTTATGGCCGGATTGCTGCTGACAGGGAACTTTTAACGGTTAACGGTGTTCTGACACATGCTCATAAACTCAGTAAAACACACAGCTCAAGCTCACTGACCTCAGACTCATCTTTGCTCTCTGAGCGTTTACTCGGGATGTTTATCGAATCCTGTGGCTCATAAATCAAGGAAAGGAAAATCCGGTGTCCTGACACTTCATCTTAGCTGTCAGGGTTTACTGCGCATGTGCACATCAATATCGCATCATTTTTATCACTCTGAATGATGACAATTACTGCATTGGTATTAGTGTAAAGGGTAGTTTTTAGGGTTGTAGGTGTAAACATTATTAAAACACAATCTAATAGATTCTCTAATAGAATCTCTGGCCACAACCACAAACAACACATAATTACTGTATTTGCATTACTGTAGGAGGTAGGTGTAAAATACAATCTCAACCATTCAGTCAAAGGTTCTTTAAAGAACCATCTCTTTCTCACCATTTAATAATCTGAAGAATAACCTTGTTTGAAACATGTTCTTTCTGGAACCTTATATATCATAAAGAACCTTTTTTAACCGTGTAATAGGTAGAAAAAAAATGACTGTGTTGTTGGTTTCAGCCGTAGCTGTATCCCTTCTAGCCATAACCACGAATAACATACTGTATTTGCATTACTGTAAGGAGCAGGTTTAGGTCTGCACATCTCAGTGTTTACGGTTGGGTATTGTTTGAATCAATTCCGATTCTTCTTACCGATTCTGATTCTTATTGATTCCAAGTTTTGATTCTAGTATGGTTAAAAAAAACGTACTTATTCAAACTTACTTATTCTGTTTCTCTTTTTGCAAAGCATTTAATTCTTTCTGAATAGCATGAATTGCATAAAGCCTGGTGTATATGTTCAGCTGAGAGTGTCTTTATCTGCAGCTGTGAAAAGAATGACGCTCATTACAGCAGCGGCTATAAAAACCCATTCAAATGTGTGTTAGGATGTTTTCTGCTGTAATTGCACAGATCTGATGTGTTTTACAAGCACATAACGCTTAAGAGCTGGTTCTGAAATAGCTGCTTCAGCTGCGGAAAACAGATCCTGGTTTGACTTTTTAAGGCTCTTCTCACACTACAAGCCTTTAGTGCTCAATTCTCATTTGTGTAGTTGTTCACAGTTTTGTTTTAAATGTGGCCGATATCATATTTTCAGTGCGAACAAATCATGATTCAGAACTGCCCCGCATGCACAACAGGGATGCCAGGTTTTCACAACAGAATCCACCCAATTGCTTCTCATAGTCCAAAACTAGCCCAGTTGTGTTTTCGGTATAAACATCACATTAGCGGCGTCACTTCAACCCAAAGCGTTTAAAATCAGCACATATTAACAATAGAAAAGCATCACATTCCGTGCGAAAACTGTGGACTATGCAACACTTGCATATTTCTAATGAATTCCAATATAATTGTTTAGATGGGGGTCAAATTGCAAAACATTTGACCTGTGTTGGATTTAGGACCACATATGGAAGTGGCATAAATTGGAAATTTTGCCCAGATTTGGGCCACATTTGCCTGCTGTATGAACACAGCATAAAACATCTTTGGAGATTTAATAAATGGAGCCACAAAATCATAGCCAAACAGCTCTTTACTCACCCAGGTAGTTCCTGCTCTTCACCATCTCGGTGACGTTGATCTTGGTGGCTCCCGGCGGGATCTCCACAATCTTGTGATAGCCCACTTTGGACAGACTGTGCTGGAATAGGCCGGAGACAAGCTTACACGCACTGTTATCCCCTCCACACACACCACACCTATCAGGAACCTTCTCAGAACCCAGGAGATCATCACAGCCGGCGCTCTGCAGGAGAGGAAGAACCGAATAAACTAAACCACCCATCTAAACAACAACAGATCATATTCCATCTCAGCTACTAAAAGAGGTGCTTCCAGAAGTCATAGATCATCCTTTAAATCAAAACCATCAAACTGGCTGTTATTAAGCTTCTCTTTAAAAAAAAACAAATAATTAATTAATTACAGACCTCTTGAATTTCCCTGTTTTGTCAAAGATACTAGAAAAGATAGTGTCATTACAACTATGTTCCTTCTTAGAGAAAAATGTTATCTGTGAGGATTAGAGTAACAAATGACCTTCTCATGACTCTTATCATCCAATCGTGGTTGTATCTCTCTATTAGTGCTACTGGATCTTAGCAATGCACCCTATCGACCACAACATTCTTTGTTGGCATGGAAGTGCATTAGCTTGCTTCAAATTGTTTTTATCCTACCATCATCAGTTTGAATGAAGAGGTATCATACCAAGCACAAGTATGTAGTACCTCAAGGCTCAATATTAGGACCATTAAATTTCACGCTTTGCATAGGGTCTTTCACACTACATAGTTCTAGTACTTATTTCTGGAAATAGCTAGCAGGGTAGTTCCAAGGGTACTAATTTCTCCCTCAGGCTATTCTCCTGGTTGCATTCGCACCGGCAGTAAAGAACTCTGAAGCGGCCAAAAGCGGCATTAACAAACGTCAAAAACTGTTGAATGAAAAATGCTATAAACACAGCTGATAACTGAGATAGAATGTAAACGCACAGTTTACACAATTGCAAGAGCAAAATGTTGGGCTAAGAGACTAAATTCTTTATGACTACTTACATCGAAGCTGAGAAAAGAACACAACGCTGCAGACAGCAGGTAAATGCAGTTATCGCTGTTTTCCATGTTCACGGAGTAAATATGTTTACATGAAAACATGCCACAGTTCTCAGAACACCAGACTCTTCCTAACCAGGAACAGTCAAAATAGTCCAACTATGGTCCCACGTCGAAAAAACTTTAAGTACATATTCAAATGGACCATGATGTGGTAACCTCACCAACAAAGAGTCCTTCTAAAATGTATGCAAATACACTTTCTTAAAGCCTTACCATCAATCCAAACATAGGCCATACATACATATTCCATCACTGAAAAAAAAAACAAAAAAACACCAGCAATGTACATTTTCAAAAAGAAAAACAAAACTCCTTCAGACTGGGCTTGAAATGATACACTTCCCATCCAGGACACAATGTGTCGAGCAGGTCGAGTCATGCTGCATACTGCTGTTTGCTATTGCTAACTCTCTCTGCCACATGAATTTACTTAAAGCCAAAGTCCTTAACTTTTTTTTGGATTGACAACACTTGGCTTATAATAATGTTGTCTAAACTGAGTGGAAATTAAACCATGACACTGCGTCATTACGTCAAGTTGTCCCTGCTAGTATAGGCTATCGCCTCACTCACCTGTGAAGATCCTGCAGGAAATAATTTGAGAATAAAGTATAACAGTAATCGTTTGCACAGTTTGATGTGATATGACCTAACCGATCTTTAGATGTAATCACCATCGGTAGTTTGATTTATTGTAATGCTTTTTTCCCCAGTTGGTTAGGACAAAGTGTGGCAGACTTGTTACTTGTTCAGATGACAATATACAGTGAAAAGTCTTATTTGAGTCATAGATTCATAGATTTCATGCAAGAGCTGTGCCTGAGTACAAAACATTCAGAAAGGAACTGCAGGTTTTCAAACAGAGAGGGCGACAAAGAGGCAAAACTTAAACACCTAAAACACTCTAGCACCCCTAGTGGTAAGGAAGAAAACTGCTCACAAAATTCTTATTAACAGGCCATCGTTGGATTGATGTGGGCAGTCCTATCGTGTAGTGAGCCCAGAGCTGTGGGCCTCGCCTAGGCAAGCCTGAACTGGACCTGTTTAGGTTTGGTGGCCCCGCAAGAACCCATGGAATGTTTGCAGGGTAGAAGTCTCGCGATCAGTATGTCTGGATAATGGCTTGTACAGCTTGATCTCTTCTGAAAACTGTATGCCTGTTTTCATGATGCGACTCTGACGTGAGCGGAAATGAGCATTAATCAGACGTCAGCGCTGGACACAGAGAATATAGTTCTCTTTTCAGCACTTCATAAATCTAACCCAGACTGTAAAAGCAAGGGTTTAGTGAGCAGGCGCAGAAAGACGGGAGTGAACGACAGAGAGAAAACTAAAACGAGAAAATGATGGAGGAATAGAGCTTGGAGCCGGCGTGCCTGTGGGAGGGACAGACACAAACACCCATAATCCCTTGCTGAAGTCAGAGCCAAGTGGTCACTCAGCATCTGACCTTCTGTCAAACCCTGTCCAGCTCTCCAGAACAACGGCTGTCTCGTCCAGAGCACAGTGTTACTGATCCGCAACCAGTGAACTCACACACAAACACACAGTGCTCACTGGAGACGAGGAATGGTTTGTCTGCAGGGTTGCCAGGTCTGCAAAACAAAATCGGATCAACTGCTAATTAAAACTAACACAAATCATGTTTTCAAATAGCATTCTGGGGAGATCGCCTCAACCCACAGAGCTCAAAAACAACCTGAGACAACTGTGAAAAAAGTAGCCCAATTTCTGCAGCAAAACTGTAGATTTGGCAACCCTGTTTGTCAGTAAATAAAAACATTACCAGAACAATGTCATCTGATTTTACTGATGCTAATATAGTTATCGTTATTGCTATCACTGTAGAAATAGTTATTGTTGCTGAATGGAAATACAGTTATATTGAGTCATGTAATCATTATAGTTATCCTTAAATGTATGGTTTTAGTTATTATTTTAATTAAAATTTATCACACAAGAATTGCGAGAAAGTCAGAATTGAGAGATTAAACATTTTCATATAAATGTTATAGTTATCCTTAAAGTTATAACAATAGTTATCATAATGTCAATTTTGTCAAACCAAAATCTCTTCAGACATAAATCGTAGATGATGCTAATGACTCTCAGATGTGTCTTTCCTAGGAGGACCTAAAGGAAGCATCAGACCTGAATCCAGGTCATTCGGTTCCCACAGAGCTGCTCTCTCTCTCTCTCTCTCTCTGTAGGACATCCGGTCTGTTTGGCACCCAGAGAAACACCAAAACATGGATTTTAACATTCCTGAGATTCCCTTCAGACTCGCTGCAGCCGACAGCTAACGGTGTTTCTGTGATTTTCAGCGCTCATATGAAGACACTTGTACTCGCAGGTGGAGATGATGTTGCAGAATATCTAAGCGGACACATGAAAACATCATCCATCATCACACGGATATTTCTCAATGCCGTGGGTCAAACAGATGCAGCGCTGTGGACAGCTGGACACATAACGGCCAAAACACCAAGGGCTTACTAACAGCTTGTGCAACGCAAACCGTGTTTCTGCATTAAAATAGTACTGTCAGGTTTTACTAAAGACGCGCTGTGATGAATTAGCGGCGAAAAGGCATGGACACAGTTTAATTTGAGCCAGTCCTTATTGAATATGCATTTGTAGGAGTTTCCCTTCCAAACACAAAAGTTATGAGAGGAGAGTATTCAAATGAATCACGCAAAAAGATTTAATAACATTTCTGCGTGTCAAATTACTGGTATTTGTGCCATTATTAAACTTGCAAAAAGCACAATCTCAAACTATTTTGCACTTGAAACGGATGCTGTTGTTTTTCAAGCATGTTAGTTTATTTTGAATGCCAGAACACATTACCTAAACATTTCATGTTTTTATTTTATTTGCTTCCGGTAATAAAAGTTACTGTTTGTTTTTTTTTGCTTCCGTTTTTTTTTTAAACATACTGTGGCTTATTTATTTTTATATTCTTTATTAGCGACTACGCTAATTTGCGCTGTGCTTGGTGTACTGCGTTGGTCGATTTGAAAATGAGAAGTTGCATCTGTGTTCTTTTAATTTGCGCATTGTTAGTAAATCACCCGCAAACATCGGTCATGTTTTTGAATTGTGTTCTCACACTAATTTGCCTTGTTTGGTAAAACTAGCCCAAAGCTCTAGAGCAGGGATCCTGAGATCTGGTTGCCAGATCCATGTTCCTGCAGAGTTATGCTCCAGCCCTGATCAAACTCATCTGTGATGTTCTAGTGATCCTGAAGACACTGATCAGTGTGCTCAGGGTGTTTGATTAGAGCTGAACTCTGCAGGAAAGTAGATTTCTGTACTAGAGTTTCAGACTGACTGTGATCTGGAATATCCTCTCTCCAGACAGAGCTCTTTGAAGCGATGGGCAGCTCAGGTTTGTGGTTCACCAGTGACAATGAAGCTGGCAGCGGGAAAGAGGCATTTGGATTGACCCGACGGCTACAGTTACAGCGGCCCGGGTTATTTTACACTCCATAATGGGTGAATTCAAACAAAAGCACCTTCACACACAGCAGAACACACACGTCTAAGCAGAACCAACGACCTCGAATTATGCCGCCTTAATATTGATATTTCAAGCCATTGACTGAATCAGCGCAATTATTACACTGCAGAAAATGATTCAGTATTTCTGTCTTGTTTTCCAGTAAAAATATCCAAGCATTCTTAATCCAAGATACATTAACTTTAGAAGAAAAATCAAGTAAATTTATGCTTAGAAAAAAACATGTTTCCGTTTGGAATTAAGTTGATTTTCCTACAAGCACTGACAGATATTATATTTTTTTGTGTCATTGACATAGTTTTAATTAATAGTTTTAATTTAATTTTAGTGCTGTTTATATATATATATATTAGTGTTGTAGAATGATTAATCATGATTAATCGCATCCAAAATAAAAGTTTTTGTTTAGATAATATGTGTGTGTATGATATGTATATTTAATTTATCTAAATAAATAAATAAACATACATGTATATATTTACGAAAAATATGTGTTAATATATTAAGTATATTTATCTGTAAAATAAATAATATATATATATATATGTAAATATTTTCAATATATATACTGTATGTACATAATAAATATACACATATTATATAAACAATTTAACATTAAGTATTAATCGTGATTAACTGTTTGGCAGCACTACTATTGTAATAATATATATGTATATACAGTATATAGTTATTTTAGTACATCAAGCAAAATCTAATTAGAAATCCTTCCAATAGCTAAAATAGTTATTATAGTATATTATAAATATAGTAATTTATTATAATTAACTTTTTTTAAGCAATTAAATTTTTTTTTTGGTATTTATTTGTGTTTCTGTTGACTCAAACTCATTAATTCTTTTAGAAAACAAGGCTTAATATCTCATGTCAGTTAACGTCTTAGGTAAATGTGTCTTGATTTAAGAAAGTTTTGATATTTTTACCACAGAACAAGACGTAAATACTTTTGAAACAAAGCTCTTTGTGTGTGTTTAACGCTCACGTTCACCTGGATCTTGTTTATGCTGCAGATTCACTTTCTGCCTTCTGTTATAAATAAAATGCAGTTGTTAGTGTCCAAAAGTCTTCTTTCTGTGATCATATAATAAATAAGGATCAGATGAAATACGGCCATGAGCTGCTGGACAGACATCTGCAGTGCTGCTTTATGGCAGAGCCTCTGCTCTCGTATAAGTTCCCACGATGCACTGGGAGCAGCCGCCAGCAGCTTATGGACGGACTGGAAACCTTTCAAGCAGCTCTTTCCATCCAGCTCAGCGTCTCCCTTACAAAGCCAACAATCAGACACCAGGAGCTCTCAGATCACTTCATCGACCACGGCCGGCAAACATTGCCGTGTGTGTCTATTTATGAGAGGAATGATCCAGAGCGGTGATATCATATCATCATTATGAATTCAGTTCAGCTGACACTGACTGACACATGAAGACAATATAATACAGATCAACCCGCAACATGCAGAATCCTCTTAACCCTCTGCTTGCTCATTTTAGAACGAAAATTTCACGTTTTGATTTTTTACTGCATCAAAACTTTATGAACAGACACACAAATCATAAACATGATCAGAAAAACCTAAATGGCCAAAAATATGAAAATACAACAATTTTGGGGATGGAACATTTATAGTACAATGTGGCCTATGGCTTGCTTAGTTGGGGACACCTGATTTCTAGTGATTATCGTCGTCTTGACTACAGAGACCGTCTCTACATTCAATAAATAAATAGTTTAATCTCGTCTTTATACATTACCATCACTCTGTTCTTTTATTTGATAATGCTCGGTGCTTTGCTACAATCTGTAATGTTCAAAGTGCTATAGAAATAAAAGTGACTTGATTGATTGAGAGAATATATTTCCCAAAAGCTCTCTAAACAGAGTTTGTAACTATTTGTATCACATTCCTGTAGAGAGAGAAACTCCTGCGGCTGGGCTCATGTGGACCCCATGTGGAGGACGGGACAGAAGCATGTGTCCTCCAAATGCACAGATGCATGCTGGACCTTTAAGAGCACCACCGCAGGCTCATAACAGCCACCGTTTAGCACGATAAACTCCAGCAGTGGAGCCGCTGTAATTACCTGCAGACTGTAAACAGCTGACTACCAGTCTGTGACGTACAATTACACTCGCCACACACACACACACACACAACACTCCAGCAGTGCTAGTACTAGAGCTCAGAGTGTGTGAGAGTCTGAGAGAGTATGTGAAAGTGCGTGAGAGTATGTGAGAGTCTGTGAGTGTGTGTGAGAGTCTGTGAGTGTGTGAGAGTCTGTGAGACTGTGAGTGTGTGCGAGTGTGTGAAAGTCTGTGAGAGTGTGTGAGAGTCTGGGAGAGTGTGTGAGAGTGTGTGTGAGAGTCTGTGAGATTGTGTGAGAGTGTGTGAGAGTCTGAGAGAGTGTGTGCGAGTCTGTGAGAGTCTGTAAGAGTATGAGAGTGTGTGAGAGTCTGTGAGTGTGTGAGAGTCTGTGAGTGTGTGAGAGTCTGTGAGAGTCTGTGAGTGTGTGAGAGTCTGTGAGACTGTGAGTGTGTGCGAGTGTGTGAAAGTCTGTGAGAGTGTGTGAGAGTCTGGGAGAGTGTGTGAGAGTGTGTGTGAGAGTCTGTGAGATTGTGTGAGAGTGCGTGAGAGTGTGTGAGAGTCTGTGAGAGTCTGAGAGAGTGTGTGCGAGTCTGTGAGAGTCTATAAGAGTATGAGAGTGTGTGAGAGTCTGTGAGTGTGTGAGAGTCTGGGAGAGTGTGTGAGAGTGAGTGTGAGAGTCTGTGAGATTGTGTGAGAGTGCGTGAGAGTGTGTGAGAGTCTGTGAGACTGTGAGTGTGTGCGAGTGTGTGAAAGTCTGTGAGAGTGTGTGAGAGTCTGGGAG
>JAUMHG010000019.1:3328042-3341510 GCA_032359395.1 Enteromius anoplus
GGGCGGAACTAATACTCCGGAGAAGGTTCCCGCTGATGGCGGTCGGACAGCGCCACAGAGGACCGCCCTGTGACAGATTCAGGATGAGAAAAGAAAGAGCTGCTTGAGAAAAGAAACATCTGTGCTACATCAACACAAACACCCTTAATTACTTCTCATTTAATTGGAGGCATTATAAAAATAATTTCATCATTGTATTACTATAATTGTAGTCTGGGCAACTTATTTTCCAAGGCTTTCATGTCTTACTACTGTCTTATTACTGTGTGTGAAAGACATACAAAAGCAGTTACTCTCTGATATAATATTGTAGTTGGTCATGTGAATTCATTCAATATGAATTAAAAGTAAATTAAGTATTTTCTTGTCAATAAGTTTTTAACTCATTGAATGTTTAAATATTTTAAATGCAAATTTGCAAAGCAAAAAACAAGCAAAAAAATCAATTTATACAGTGCTGCTGAATATCAATTGAAAATTCCACTTTAATGCTCTTTTTCTGCTGTTTTTATTTTTTTTTGTCACTTTTGTGTGATAATAATGATAAGCATGTTTGGCGTGCTGTCCGGGGGGCGAGACAGGAGATCAGCGGACTCTAAGCCCTGGTGGTTTGAACTCTAGCTGGGGCTGAGCTCGGCATCCGGCTCGAACCCTGCGTGCCCCCCGTGCGGGAAGGCATGAAACGAGGCAGAGAAGGGGTGGAGGAGGGATGCATAATGAAATAAGTAAGGTAGGAACTGAGCTTATAAAAGAAGGAGGCTTAAAGAACTGATTGGAAAGGAGAGAGATGGAACGATTGAGTAATTGGGAGCCAGCCATTGGCTGATCATGAGTTAGCGCTCATCCAGAAACTAGTTTTTAACATCACTTATTTTCACGTCAGCATCTATGGCTATATTCATTACAAAAACTATTTTAAAATCCAAGTATAACAAATTCAATAAAAACCAGCAAATATCGAACACTAATTATATTACCCCAAGATTTGTATTTTAATATTACAAGAAAAGAATTCTAAAACTCTTTGTGCCAAAATAATAGTTGGACAGTCCAATAAAATATGTTTCTTGTGCACCTGCACTGTTTGGGATCATATAAACTGTGCTAAATATCTCCTTTTATGCTTTATAGTAGAACAGACATCAAATTTAGAATTGTTCAGCATTTGATCTTACAGCAGACAGTTTAACAAACTTCACAACGCAATAACACAATAGCATTGGTTTAGTTTATGCAAACCACATCAACTGTTCTATCGTCCAAACGATCAGGTTGAGAATGCATTTTCCAGAAAAGGCAGATGGCTGAAAACCCTGAATCCCCAAAACACTTCTAAACAAAAACCGCCTGACATCCTGAGCTGAAGTTAAAAGCTTCAGACGGCACACACAGAGCAGAGGCCTTCAGGCCAGAGCGCCGTTCCACTGAGGGTTTTATGTTGTGCTTTTATTGGAATTGTGGATATGATTTTCTTATGGTTCAACATAACATCACAGCAGTGATTGCTTTATTTTCTAGATTTTATTGTCAGTGTGTGTGGAGCCAAACTGTCCCAAAGGAGCCTTGGTTTGTGCACATATACACACAAACATCAATCTAAACGAGTAATTCAGATGTATATTGTTAATCTATAAAGCCAGTGACAGATGCTCTGCAGTGAATGCCGTCAGAATGAGAGTCTGATGAAAACATCACAGTAATCCACAGCCCTCCAGTCCTTCTGGAGAAGACTAAAGATCAAAAAAATCCAGGATTTAAATCTTTTTAATGTCTAAAATATGAGTCCATAATCCATAACAATGCTCCCTCCAGTGAAAAAGACCTTCTCCTGTTGTCTCTCACATCAAAATATATATGACATATTTTCTTGATCTGTGCAGATTTCTCTCCTGATTCAGACCAGAACACTTTTTCCCAGCAGGAAGCATTATTGTAGATTATGGATTCATATTTTACAGTATTCTTCTAAACTAAATGTGCTATTCATGGAGCTTAACATGAAGAAAGGGAAAAAGAGAAAGAAAGATTGCTGTGAAATGTTAACACGTTGGAAAGATAAATATACACATCCTATGCGTAAAGCCTGACACATTTCAAAATGTGTTGCTTGTATTGCTAGAAGCACATACATCCATATGTTAGTGTTTGAGGCCTAACGCAGCTGTCGAATCCTGTGAATCCACACACACACACACACACACACACTATGGTCATATAGTCAGAGCTCTTGAGACTCGGTTCACTCTATAATGAGGCGTCAGGCTCCAGCAGCACTAATGCGAAGCCCCCAGGTAATAACTGCACACTGTTCCACATCTCCTCTCTTCTGTTGCACCACGAGAGCCAAGCAGAGAAGAAATGCTCTTCTATATAATGAACATGTGTGTGTGTGTGTGTGAGAGAGAGAGCAGCAAGCGGGCACTTATGTGTGTTACTGCAGTTTTTAGTGGTTTGTGTAGCGGTGAGTTTCCTGCTGAGCTGCCACACCAGCCTGTGTAATTAATCAAACACACACACACTGTGAGGACAGTAAGGATCATCTGCCCTGCAGTGTGTGCATGCACTCTTATATGATAGTGTGTGTGTAACTCTGCTTCAAAAGCTGTGAACATGCAGGTGTCTACTAAGGCAGCATACTAACTAGGGATGGGAATAGTCAGGACTTAGTGATTCAGGATCTGATTGCACTTAATGATTTAGCTTCCTTAACAATACTGCTAATTAATCTTTCAGTACTTGAAGAATAATTGGTCCTATACCTGTGAATTTATCAAACAAACTAAACAAAACCAACAACTTGGTGGTTCTATAAATCTGCCTGTATACACACACAGATGCAAACACACATGTTTGTTTTGCCATATTTGTGAGGACTTTGATAGACTTTATTCTGACCTAACAATGTTTTTTATCGCCCTACAACCAACCCTGCCCCTAAATCTACAAAACCACACAAACGTTTACGTTTTAAGATTAACTTAATTTAGCATTTTTAGTTAAACCGACCAAATGTCCTCACAAAGTCAAAAGCAAACACAGTTAAGTTATTTTCGGAAGATGTTCAGGCCTGTTCAGGTTTCATAACATATTAACTAACATCATTGAGTGATTTGATTAATCATTTCTGTTTTAGTTGATATCTGGTCTCCATGTTGCTTCAAAGGACACTTTTTAAAGGAAATGACCACATGTAATTTACGCGTTCTCTTGATTTACCATTTAATGGAAAAATGCACAACTGATGGATATGTCTCCATCCACACAGATTTAAAAACTATATCGGAGGCCTTCAAAAAGAAAGTCGGTTATATCTGGTTCCTCCATTGACTCACAGTTCATGCTATTGGAGTAGCTTGAACTGTGTCTGATAGAGGGCTTCCTTCACCCTCTTCGGATCTGCCGTTTTATCCCACGTGACCCTGTACAACAAATCAGGCACTCAAACAAAACTACTACAGCAATGTTTAACGTATACGGCTCTGCTCATCTATGTTAACTGTTAAAGGTACACATACCATTTCAAAATCCATGATTTCCTGATAAAAAAAAATTAACAAAGCAGCACAGTTAAGCAGGTCAGATTGGCTGAACTGTGTCAAAGATTCTCCAAAAGAGTCAATAACATGCATTGAATTTGGCCTGGCACAGATATTTCATGCATGCTTCGTATCAGTTTCTGTGATCCTGTACTTCTTCTCAAGGACGCCATTTCTGCTAATAAGTAAAGGTTTGTTTTTACCTGTTCAAACATGACTAGAACCCACTTGTTAATTAACAGACTGACCTTATGTTAAATAAGTCCTGAAGACCTTGTAAAAGCAGAAGTTTTGTCTCAAGTTGTCTCGTAGGTTAACTCCGCCACACCATGGGGAGAGCTGCTTTATTCCTACTCATGATGGGTCTCTTGGCCTATGGACAAGGTGGGAAAATTTATGAGAAACTTTTTCATTTGATTAAACGCCACAGTAGATGTTATATGATGAGTCTGAATCAAATTTGACAGAATTATGCTGGGAGAACACCTACGATGAGCCTCTAGATTTTAAGTGCCCTTCAGGACAGTCAATATCTGGCATAAAGAGGTGAGTAGAAAGTAGACTGTACTTCGGTAAAAGTATTGTCAAAATATTGCTATATTAAAAGTAAAAAATGCACAGAATACAACAGTCATTCTAAACAGGGTGCACTTTGTACTCAGACAAAAGAAGCTAAATTTATGTATGTTATATGTACTAATCAACTGAGATATGCTTTGATTCAGCCTCCCAACTTTTCTCTTTTTTAACAAAACGTGCTTTTTACCTTGGACTTTGTGATATAATTTCAACTTTATAACATAAAACCGCACTAAAGGAACAGTTCACCCAAAAATGAAAATGTCTTTGTTCTGAGGACATAGGAAGATATTTTGAAGAAAGTTTGTAACCAGGCTGTTTTGGTCACCATTGACTTATAAAAATATAGAAAAATACTATGGGAGTCAACGGTGACCCGGAATAGCCTGGTCACAAACTTTTTTTCAAAATATCTTCCTTTGTGTTCGGCAGAACAAAGAAATTCATACAGGTTTGGAACTATTCCTTTAATATTTCAGAACACATTTCACACTTTCACCAACAATTCCACAACTAATACAAAATATTATAATAAAAAAGAAATAAATCTGATGGAGATGACAGATCTGACGGTGGTGAGGAAAACCTGAGTTTGTCATTGAACTATTAAATGCATTAAGTCAATAAATTAATGTATTAAAATAAAACACAACAGTGAGTATGTTATTGTTTATGAAGCTTTTATTGAGGAGTCACATTAAAGTTTTTTTATATATCATTGGAACACAAAATCTTATGGTGGTGACATCTGACGATATTGAAAATTTGCCATTTCTTTCACAAAACAAATAGAGTTCATGCAGAAGCCATTTAGGTTTTTCTGATGCTAGAAGCTAATGGAACCTGCATCAGGAGAATAAAATGATCTAAATATTTCAAATAATTTCCTCTGAAACTGCATGGTGTTGATATATCATGGTTGTGACACAGAAAATATATTAACATTAGGATGTAAAATATTCTAAAACTAGAAGACTTATAGCAGAGCCTGTCTGACAGTGATGTACTCTGCAGATGTTAACTGTGGCAAGGGAGTCCTTTAGAGTGACAGCTGCCCCTGATATTACCTGATTTTTATCACATTTTAACTAATGTCTGACAAAAAGCGGGGACACAACTTTGAAACCTTATGATACATGCATGTGTCACTTAAAAACAACCTTGATTTGATACAAGTTAGTATTAAGTGTTGCTTTTCATAAAACAAGGTCTTTTTCATCATTAATAATTAATAATAATTTTAAATAGTGCTGTAAAGTGATTGTGATTAATCGCATCTAAAAAAAAACTTTAGGAATGTATAAAAAGCAATGCTTTTGTATGAATAACAATACATAAGCACTTATATATATATTCAGAACATCATGTTTCTCTGCCTAAGCCAACATCACAATCATCACGAGGACCGTCTGTGGGGCTTCGACTGTAAAGACACCTTTGATTCTGCCTCAGACTGTTACTTGTCACCTGATGTCAATGATTTTGACCGAAAATTCACCTTTGAGTGTCCACCACACCACGTCATGACAGGAATGAGCAGCTACCACAACAACAAGCATGAGGACAGACGGTGAGTTCAGCTTTTGGCAACCTGGTCTCATAAAAATATGTACCTCTGTGCACTTTTCGTGCAACACTGTTTTACGTATCTTACTGCATGCAACAGAAGTGTCCAATGAGTGGCGCTAAAACACACGTTCAAGACGTGAGCCCCTGGCACATCTTTTATTACGTTGATATAGGTGTGCATTGCTGTGGTTCAGAATTGAAATATCTGTGGACTGTTGCTAAAAGTTAAATCTTTATCATATTGGAAATATAGTTTTAAAGTCATTACATTATATACTTCTAGTAATTGTTCGAAAATGACACGTTATTATTTATTAAACTCTGTAAAGTTGTGTGAAAAGGTATAAAAGGTGTCAGCGTTTTACAGCCTCTAGTGTTTAAAACTGCAGTGATATGTACTTATTGGTACGTATTTCGGGTCTCACTAAAAAGTGCAGCAATATGTTTTATGAGTGTCCACCTCAACACATCATGACAGGAAAGAGTAGCTAGCACAATGACAAGCGCGAGGAATGTTTTCATTACAGTGTTTATGTTCACACAGGTGGCAGTTCTATTGCTGTAGAAGTATTGACTTCTGTACCTCTGACTGCAAGTGGACTGCTTCTGTGAACTACTTTGATGAGTATTTCCACTGGACTGTACCTAACCATAACTACCTGGTGGGTGCTGAAAGCTACCACGACAATAAACACGAGTAAGTACAGCTCCACAAAATAATCCGACATGCTCGTACACAGGCTTCATGTGAACCTGCAGGGAATATTTTGAAATAATGATTGGCTGCTTCCTTATTACAAAATGCAATTTATCAGCAATAGTTGTCTTCAGATATTACACACTCCACCTCCTGGCCATTCATTTAAGTTATTTCAGCTAAGAAATCTTGAACCCAGCTAACTAAATGAGACCCTGACCCTCATTGTTGAAAAAAACAGCATATGCTGGTTACCTTTGTTTTGATGCAGGGTATAAACCAATTTAAACCAGCTTTAAAACATACCTAACCAGCATATGCTGTTTTTTTCTTTTTTAGCAGGGCTAATATTATCTGTGGCCTCTTTTCACAAAACTTCTTAAAACATTTAATAATGAGAGAATTCAATTGGCATTAAGTTAATGAATATTGCAGGATGTGTGGTCTTCCAATTTGTGACCGGTTCTGAATCATTGGGTTAATTTTTAATACTGATAAAGGTGTTCAGGAGACATAAACAGGATGCTGGACTCATAATAGCACACAAAACTGCCTATTTCAATATTAAAATGATGTTGTTTTTTTTTACATGCTTTTCAGAGACCGGCGCTGGAAGTACAAGTATTGTACTAAAGTGCAGTGCTGAGACTCCTTCAGATGCTAATTCTGAAATTAAGGCAAGATACGCTTATTATTGACCTAAGAGTTTAAGAAGAAAAACGCAAATAGGTCTGAGACTATAAATGCATGGGATTGATATGATGTTTATTGGAAACAAGAAGTCTTCTGAACAAAAGAGTTTGCATGGTCAGTGTTACAATTAATGTTTACAGTCGTTGAGACGTTAAACCGAGGTCCTGACCCCTTTGTCGTCATTAAAAATCCCATAACACTCATCATAAAGAGTAGTGGTGTAACCCCGGTGTCCTGGCCAAATTCCCACTGGCCCTTGTCTGTCATGGCCTCCCAATAATCCCCATCCATATCTCTCTCTCCTCTCCACCTGTAGCTGGTGTGTTGTGAGCGCACTGGTGCCGTTGTCTTGTGGCAGCCGTCCCATCATCCAAGTGGATGCTGCACACTGGTGGTGGTTGAGGAGAGAACCCCCCACATAATTGTAAAGTGCTTTGGGTGTACGGCAATACACAGTAAAGCGCTATATAAATGTTTCACTCATTCATTCATTCATTCATGTATTTGCTCTGTAAACCCTTAAACTTGGAGTCAACATGATTATGTAAAACAATATTTAACTGTAGAACAATAACTCTACTCATGGATGAAATACAACTGTGCATATTTACTGTATTTTAATAAACAAACACTTCTGATTGAGCTCATGAACACACAATGAAGAAACAAACCTCGGGTTCAGATGCACTATTAAATTAGCTGTATAAGCCATTTCAGCTCAAATTATAATAAACTGGTTTAAAAAAAATTATGACCAGAAGTATGTTTTTATGTTGTCAACAAAGATCAGTTTTTTAGAAACCTTTATTTTTTCATTGTATAAAACTTGGTATTAAATTTTGAGCTCAAGATTGTATTATGAACATTTTATTACATAACTAATAAAATAAAAGCAGTTGTTCTGTTATACATACAATAAAAATGAGTTGTATTTGCTTCCTAAATTTTTGCATCCTGTTTTTTTTTTTTTTTAAAGTAAATGTAATATAAATAACATGTCATTTGCAAAACAGCACACAAGTTACTGAACCTGATGATGATAAACCAGTGTACATACGGCAGTGAGGGGGGGAAATCTACTTTATTAATTATGCATGTCCCAAGCAACCCAGGCTCATTGGAAATACGTGCCTCTACATATATTTCTGCAACCCCGTAATTATGTACCTTACTGCACCTTACATTCATACAAAAATGTATAAAGAGGCATGTATTTCCAGTGAGCCTAGGTTGGCCCCAACTGAGTAGGTTTTTGGTTTGTTTTATGACGCTGCATTAACTAACCACGAAGCATAAACTAAGAACTAATACAGAATTTACTCATGAACACACACACACTCACAAAATGAATTCAATTAACACAGAGATCAGCCACAGTTTTGCTTTTAACTTGCGTTTATTTGAGAGGATCACGAGAGAATATTCATCGTGAACTGCGAGAGAATATTAAATGTCAGAATCAACATCTGTACTGAACACAGACCTTATACCTCCAGCGCCGATCTCTGAAAGAAGCAAAACATCAATCTGACATGCTTCACTTATTACTTAGAAGTAGAATAAAGAGTAAGTAAATAAATGACACCCACTCTTTATCATTTTGATGGTAGCTTATAGCTCCCACCAGAACGTTACTGGAAGGCACCGTCCAGGAGAAGTACTCATCGAAGGAGTTCACATACGAGGTCCAATGACAGTTTGCAGTGACACACCGACTTCTACAGCAGTAGAACTTCCAGCTGTGAGAAAACATGCACAGATATGACCCTAGACCACAAGATTTATACATCATCCGAGATAGATCTATTTGAAAATCTGTAATCTGAGGTTGCAAAAAATATAAATATTGAGAAAATCGACTTTAAAGTAGTTCAAGTGAAGTTCTTAGCAATGCATATAACTAATCAAAAATGACGTTTTGATGTATCTACAGTCAGAAAAGTGCAAAATATCTTCATGAAAGATGCTAACTATCCTAATGATTTTTGGCATAAAAGAAAATTTTGACCCATACAGTGTATTGTAGGTTATTGCTACAAATATATCAATGCTGCTGATGACTGCTGCTGTAGATGAGAATCAGAGCTCACCGTCTATCCTCGTATTTGTTGTCATGGTAGCTGCTCATTCCTGCCATCACATGTCCTGCTGGACACTCGAAGTGGAGCACTTGGTCGAAGTCGTTGACGTAATTTGTCCAGGAACACTCTCCGGTCTGGCCAAAAGTGGGTTGGCAGGTAAACTCCCAACGCCGGTCCTCATGGCGATCACTGTTTTCACTTTGTTAACGTAAGTTGGAATGGAGAAAACAAAAAGCTAAATTATATATTTTTATTGCATCAATATTTACATTAAAATTTTGCATTTTGGACTTTTCTAACTATTTTTTTGTTTTCATTGAAAATATGAAGCACAAACAAAACAAATAAAAAATCACCCAAGAACAACAATCTTTTTAAGAATGCACCCGACTCCCTGAAGCCCTCAAATAATACACAATATCTCAGAAATCAAGCAAAGTGTTAAAACGCATTTTTGGTGATTCTGTCAGCAGTGATGCTTTTATCATTTACGTTTTGAATGCTTGTTCTTCTATTCAGAATTCACCAGGATGAACCAAACCAAACAGGGTTTTTTTTAAAAAAATTTTTATACTGATTTAAATGAAATCATTTAAATAAACCAATATCAGAGAATAATGAGGAAATGAGTTTTTGCATGGTATGCACATAAATGTAAATTATTATGCCTTATTATGTGTTTATAAAATAAGCAGTACTCACCTGGTAATGGAGGATATTGACTGGCTTGCAGGACAATTAAAGTTTAGGGGCCCGTCAAAGCTGTTCTTCCAGCCTGTGTGAGATAGATATCAAATCAAATACAGTTTGGAACATGTTCAAATATTAAAAAGCACAAATACATACACTGCAGATCATAAAGGATCATTAATTTAAGTCACTCACCTTGTGCATGGCCCAAAAGACCAGTCAGAAACAGAAAAAGAGCAACTGTCTTCATAGTGGTTGGTTGTGTTTTGATGATGATTGTCGTGTGTGTTCTTTTAAATGCTTTGTCACATGAATAACTTCAGCGGTGGCCAATCAGGAGTCTTTATTTTACAAGTTAATGTTTGGTGTTATAGGTTACTTGAAAACACCCTGAAATAAAGTCCACCCTGTATATATTCCAAATATAATCTGTCTCTTATAGATTTTAGCCAAATAAAACTTGCAGTATACAGCAAACTGATACTGTATATATTTGAAAGAAAAGTGTTTTTGAAGCTTATGCTACAGTTTGTTCATACTGATTTGTAATTTTCTCACCTTGAAAGTTTGCATCTCTGCCTGTTGATGTTATTTGATACATTATATTGTGGCTTATCAACCTCACATAAATAAATAAAGAAATTACAAGTGTCAAATCTATTCAAATTGATGCCACAATGTACGGCACAAAGTTTTTCACCAAAAAAAAAAGCAATAATGGAAAAATTATATAGGAGAAATAATGGAAACTAGGCATTCAAAACATGAAAAAGACTAATTGCAAAAGATTTGGGGGCAGTTGCGGCCTAAAGAATAGGGAGTTGGACCTGTAACCCAAAGGTTGTGGGTTCGATTCCCAGGTCTGTGGATTGTGATTGTACCTTCAATACCACGACTGAGGTGAGACCCTTGAGCAAGGCCCTATTTCCCCAACTGCTCCCCGGGCGCTGCAGCAATGCTCCAGGTGTGTGTTCACGGTGTGTCAGAGTTCACTTCTCACTAGTGTGTGTGTGTGTTCACTTGGATGGGTTAAATGCAGAGCACAAATTCCTTGGAAACCATACCTGGCCACATGTCACATCCTTTCCTTTCCTTTCCTTTTTGTTTCTCCAAATTATGAGGTATAAACTCATTATTAAAAAGTTACCGCAATTCTGACATTTTTCTCACAAGCTTTTTTTTTCAGTTGTAAAGTCAGAATTGTGTGATATAAAACAAGAAAACGTCTGATTTTTCCCCCTCACAACTCAGGACGTCTCACAATCGCAAGATTATATTTTTCACACTTCTGAGAGGAAAAATTAATTCTGAATTATGAGACCAATTTGAAACGGCAAGAAATGGCAGAAACAAGCTTCCATATTGTACGAATTGGAAAAATTGGATCTCTTCTTCGGGCAGATAATGCAGAGGAAGTTCTCGCACGCTTGCGGATGGAGTGCAATAAAAAGCTAATCTGGCATTTTCAAAGCCAACAGACACTGACATTCTTACTCATTTTACGACCCCCCTTCTTTCCCCAAACTTAACAGCACACAAACCCACACAGTTCTGATTCAAGGCAACTTAGAAGAATCTAAGTTACGAGCATCATATCTTGTGAAGATATTATTCTTTCATTGTCATATTTAGACTCATCTGAAAGGTCTGAGTGCGATGGGATAAATGGTCTCAATTTCACAGCAGTCACTTATATTGTTTAAAAGACTAAAACTTTTATAGAAATTGGGCCCACAACCAAGAGGTGTGTCCTTCTTTAAAGGGACAGATTGTAATCTTTCCAAAAGGTGCAGACCCGGAGTTAGGGGAACATCTGACAAACAAATGGTCTTTTGTGTTTAAAGGTTTGTGTGGGTGTTGGTTTGGGTATTTAAGGAGAAAAACAAAACAGCAAGACAGGAATTCTGTAGACTGAAACCTCCACCCTGCCACACATGGGAGTCTCCTTGGAACTAAACTTCCAAGTCTCTCCCACGTGGCAGGGTGTATCTTTGAGAGTCAGGTATGCATTTGCTGAGGGTATGTATTTTCATAAATTGAAATTCAATTGGATTCACAATGTTTAATTATGTAATTGGCTTGATATAATTTTACCTGACGAATGAAATAAACATTATTTCTTGGTTCATCTTAGATTGTTAAAATCGTTACTTCTAGAAGGGTGTGCGGAGGCTTTGGCGCGCATAAATGTCACGGCCAGGATATTCAGAGTGAGGGGCACAGGGAACAGGAGCAGTAGGCACGTTTTATCTGGAGACCCCCTGATTCCTGATATCACTGAAATTGACACGTTGGGCAAGGCGAGGATTAGGTGACTATGTTCTTTGAAACAAGCAAGCAGTTAGCGGCTGGCAGAGAAGATATTAATCCACCTCCAACCTCTGAGTAATTTATCAGAATGGCGAGGTTTGTGTTAGGGGAAGGCGTTTCGGCCGACGTCAGACCCAGATGGCTTTAGGTCCCACAAGGAACGGAGAACAGAAAGTATAGCATATCTAGGATAATCAAGTAACTACATTCAAGAGTAGCACCTTAATTTAATATAGTATAATTTTAATCTCAGAAAACGCAAAATTGGAGTCAGATTTAAAACGAGGTAAACATAAAAAGAAAATTAGAAACCAAAATTAGAAGAAACCAAGCATTTTCACAAAAACGCTGGAAAAGCGAGACGCGCAGCATCCGGGCTACTAAACCAGACCTTTCAATATTAATGTGTCTACAAGAAAGAAAGAAAGAAAAAAAACACCACATGTGAAACCACTGAAGCCTGTCCTTACAAAAAAATTAATTATAAATATCGTTATAAGAGTGCATCACTTCAGTGTTTAATCATCCTCTGTTTGTGTCTGACAGTATCCGGTGTGAATAGATCAAATTACATTAAAACATATATTTGCTTTGTGAATATTTCACAACCTTGTTCCTGAAAATGCAAAAGTACATATTAACACTATTTTCCTAATCAAACACCCCTGATTCAGCTCACGATCACGTGAAAATCCATGCAGTGAAAATATCTTTCCTTTGAACTCCACACAAATTCTGTTTTTTGGTGTATAATCCAGGTGAGATGGTAAAATAAAAGGTGTCGTGTGTAATATGTAGGAGGACCTATTGCCAGAAATGCAATATAATATTTTATACTATGGTACCTCACACAATAAACCGTTAAGGTTTTAGTAAATTAGAATGAGATATTTATTTCTACCTCCCCCACGGGTCTGTATGATATTTGTACAGTAGCCCTTTAAGGACAAAGAGAGCGTGTCCTTGTGAATAAAACACTGGCAACACAATGATGAACAAGTAACAATAAAATTAGCAATAACACACCGATTCATGGAATAAAGAAAATTCATTAATTTACCTTTGTTTTAGTTTTTTTGAAAAACAGCCAGATAATATTTTATCTCGAGTAAAATGAATTACTTTAATATTATTAATATATTCATGATTAATCTATTTATTATATTATAATTTAGTTAATTAACTAGATATGAAAGTTATGACCATTATTAGGGTATTTAAGTAGTAATGAAAGATAATAAGTAAGGGATAATGTACAGGCAGCCGGTAGTTATCGCAGAAATAAGCCCCGACAGTGTGATCAGGACCCGACG
>JAUMHG010000019.1:3359155-3373891 GCA_032359395.1 Enteromius anoplus
TTCAGTTTTTCTTTTTTAATAAATCTGCAAAAATGTCAACAATTCTGTGTTTTTCTGTCAATATGGGGTGGTGTGTGTACATTAATGAGGGGGAAAATAATGATTTTAGCAAATGGCTGCAATATAACAAAGAGTGATATTATTAGTTATTTATTTTTTGTTAGGTTAATATGAGATCAAATAGTAAGTGGTGTCAAACATGTTTTCAGTTACCAGAGTCACTGATAAGATATGAAGGCATTTTGGTTTGTATACAGTGCCTTGCATAAGTATTTGTACAGTAAAGACAAAGTTGTTCAGTTTGCTCTGGAGTCAAGAAATCTGGAAATGTGATTAAAAGATGAATATCAGACAGAATTACAGAGTGTCATTTTATTATTGGGTGTTTCTACACACATGGATGTTTACCAAATAAAAAGCACAGCACTTTTAGAGTGTCACAATACTTCTGGAGGGTACTGTATATGTGTGTAATATATAATACATAAGTGTGTGTTTTTATGTATTGGTGTATATTTATATGTGTGTATGTATATATAATTTTTGTAGTAGAAAACTGAATGAAAGCAGTCTAATATTTGTTGTTCTTGTGTCTGTAGCTCAGAGGAGTGGAAGAGAGTGAGTAAGGGTGAGCGAGAGAGGTTGGGTGTGACTGTGGAAGATGATGGCGAGTTCTGGTGAGATTCTACACAGCTTTTGCTCTGTTCTACACAAGATTCTACACAAGACTTTTTGCATTGAAATTGTGAAGAGAATATGTTTAACAAAGAAATACTGCAATCAGATACAAATATATCTGGCTCGGAAAAATGCAAAAATAAAATCAGCGTTCCCTTAAAAATACACACATCAGGTATTTCTCCAAAAAAATGACATGGTGACGATTATCCCAAAACTCTTCCGGATCCTGCTTCCGCTCATTATCTTTTCAGGATGGATTTTGAGGATTTCTGCAAGTACTTCACAGACCTGATTCTGTGCCGCTTGATTAACACGTCGTACCTGAGCATCCACAAGACCTGGGAGGAGGAAGTGATGCGGGGCTCCTGGAGTCGCCATGACGACCCTTTAAGGAACCGAGCAGGAGGCTGCATCAACCACAAAGCCACGTTCCTACAGAACCCCCAGGTGTGTAAGAGAGTGTGTGTGTGTGTGTGTGTGTGTCAAGGAGTACTGAAGAGTGTTTCTCTGTGTTCTTCAGTATGTGTTCGATGTGACGAAGCCAGAGGACGAGGTTCTGATCTGCTTACAGCAGCAGGACAAGAGAACTCGATCTAAAGACGGCAAAGGAGACAACGTGGCCATCGGCTTTGACATCCAAAGAGTATGTGCATTACACACTTTAAAAAATAATCTAATATTACATCGTTTGAACTTAGCCTCATCAAACATCTAATAAAACATCTCAGCTGAGTTCTTCCCCACAAAATAAGACAAAAGCTGCATTTAATACAGAAACAAACAGTAATATTGCAAAATATTATTACAATTTAAAGTGTGTTCTCTGTGAATATATGTTCAAATGTTTGCGTGTGCGGGGTGCACTTCCTGTGTCTAAATGGTGTCTTATGAAAAAAGTCTGTAGTTTCCTGTAAGGGGTAGGGTTAGATGGTTATAGCACATACAGTCTGTACAGTATAAACCCGGTTACGCCTACGCAGAGTCCCTGTAAACCACGAATGTGAGTTTGTGTGTGAGTGTGCCCAGATCAAATATTTTTGGCACAAAAAAGGCAAAAATAACCAATTTCCCCTTAATATAAACATGATGAATTGTTTTAGCGAAGTGCAACCTGTATATATAGGTTAACATCTCACATATTAAATAAAAGGGTTTCTATCTGTGGCATGACATGTAATCATTAATATGTGTGAAAACGGGCTGAGAATTGAACAAACTGTTGTAATCTGACAGGAATCATGTGTTAGTGGTGCCTTTCTGCTGGTTAAGTGATAATACAAGACTTCTAAAAACGAATTGTCAAAAGCAAAGAAAATCACACGTTTTGTAAGAAGTGTGACATAATCCAGCTGAAGGGTCAGCACACAAGATGAATAAGAGACCAGTGTGTGCGTATGGTTTAAGTGATGCGTGTTTTCCGAAAGGTGGAGCTCAACCGGACGTACCGCATGCACACTATCCAGAAAACGGTGGGCAGCTCCATCTACATTAACTCCCGCAGTGTGTTTCTGCGCAAGGACCTGACGGAGGGTCGCTATGTCATTGTTCCCACGACCTTTGACCCCGGCCTGCAGGGAGACTTCCTGTTGCGTGTCTTCACAGATGTACCTGCTGCCTGCAAGTAATACATCACAAATATATATTATGAGTGATGTCCAGCGATTAATGGTTTTTGCACATGTGTTCACATTCAGCTGATGCTTTTATCCAAAGTGACTCACAAATGATGACAATAGAAGCGGTCAAAACCAAAAAAGAGCATTAAAGCTAAAGTTCTTAGCAATGCATATTAATGCATAATACATATACACAGTACACACACACACACACACATATTACCTAAGCAAAACCTTTTATTTTGGATGGGATTAATGGCGACAGACAGACACTAGTTGTTTCTGTGGATTGTGGATGTCCTACTGATGCAGACTGTGGCGTGTTTAGAGAGCTGATAACAGACGAGCCTCCTCAAACCTGCTGGACCGGCTGCTGTGGGTATCCCAAACTGGTCACTCAGGTGCATGTCCACAGAGCAGATGGACTCCAGGCTCAGGACTCAGATGGATGTGAGTAACGTTTCTCAAAGAAATGCTCTGGAGAACAGTGGTAATCTTTATTATTGTCATCATTATTATTAAAGTGTTTGTTCTAGTATTTTTTTTAAATGTAAGCATTTTTGAAAACACATATATAAAATATTTACTACCATTTTTAATGACTTTAAATGTGTGAAATAAAATCTTTTTCTGACACCTTGCATATATTTAAGTGCTCGCTGTCATTCGGAGGTCTATGGTTATTGAGCTGATTCATTGTTTTTGAAAGAAGTCTCTTGGGCTTGCCAAGATTGAATTTATTTAATCAAATATACAGGAAAGGCTGCATTTAAATATTTTATAAAAATACAATTAAATTGAGAAATATATTTAAAAAAAAAAAAGTTTTCTATGTGAATATCTGTCATTTATTTCTGTGATGTTCAGCTGTATTTTCAGCATCATTACTCCAGTCTTCAGCGTCACATGATCTTCAGAAATCATTCTAATATTCAGATTATTATCAATGTTGAAAACAGTTGTGCTGCACAATATTTTTGTAGAAAGGGATACTTTTTGTTCGACTGAATCTTCCCGTTGTTTCAGCGTCTGATCCGTACGTCATCATCAGCTGCGAGGGAGAGAAGGTTCGCTCACCAGTGCACAAAAATACACAGACCCCGGACTTTGACGTGAAGGCTGTGTTCTACAGAAAGAAGCAGAAGGAGCCGATCCGTATTCAGGTGCCGGTCTTTCAGGAATCATTAGGAATGATTGTTGGTTCCTCCTGTAATCTGGGGGTAGCGCATTAAAAGTAATGCGAGTCACATAATAATATATATATATATATATATTTTTTTTTTTAAGTAATTAGTGAAGTGAAGCATAACTTTTTTTTTTTTAAATTTAATTTAGAAAGAGTTACTTTTTTCAAATACGTCTAGTAATTTCTCATGTATTGACTGACAGCTCTCGGGTTGCCATGTTGAGAGAAATCGTGAGTAAGTGCCGAGAGTTGTGTGTGAACATGATCGTAATGTAGTTCTAGACATCAAGATGTATTTACTCATCTCACCTGCACAGAAACGCATACAGTGTTCCTCAAAATGAATAAAAAGAATCAGTGCAAACTCAGAATATTATACAAACCTACAATAATTAAATATAATAAATAACACAAATGGATTTAATCAAATTTTGTTTTCCAATGTTTTTGCTATTGACCTTCAATGATCTAATTAAACCATACTAATAAGCATAAATGACACGTGCGCCCTCTACTGTACAGACGTGAACTTATATTTCAGTATTCATTTCATTTTTATTGTTAAAGGGCTTTTACTAAGAACTTTGTGAAAACCAAGCAAGCAAGCCCAGCACTGCATTTAAAAAAAGTGACATAAAGTATTATTTTCCATAAAAAGTAACTTTAATAAGGAGTAGTGCAATATTTTCATGCATTACTTTTAAAAGCAACTTTCCCCAACACTTACTCTCTGTCAATCATCAGATCTACAACAAGAACCTTCTGAAGGACTCGTTCATGGGTCAGGCGGTCCTGAGCGGCGATCTGTCCGACCTGCAGCAGCTTCACACGCTTCGCCTGCGAGACAAAGCAAACCGGCAGAACAACGAACTTCCAGGTCTGGTGTCGGTCAGCCTCACTACCAGCGATGTCCTGACCAACATCTGAGTGCTTTCAGCACACTCTGTGTCTGCCGTTAATCGTAGAGCACACTTGACGTGACGTATTACACTTATTCTTACGTGCTCATTATTAGGACTGGGGCAAAGAATCAATGCATTCTGAGATGATTTCAAAATGCAACACGATTCGTGGATTGATTGTAAGCTTAGTTTTGAACAGCAGATGGCGCACTAGAACAGGAAGCATGCAGCGCCATCTGCTGTTCAAAACTACGCTCAGAATAGATTCAAGAGAGAATTTGTGATGATTTATTGTTCCATCTCTACTCTTTATCGGTGTGGAGTGCTTTGGGAATGTTTCTTGGAAGTGAATTTAGTCGTTTACAAGCCTAAAGTGACAGTCCAGCCTGAAAAAAATGAAATTCTGCCATCATTTTACGTCTTCCGTGGAACATAAAAGAAGACATTTTGAAGATTGTTGATTGGTCAATGGGTACTGTCAGCTGGTCGTTTACCAACATTCTTCGCAATATCATCATTTGTGTTCAGCAGCTGAATGAAATTCATACAGGTTTGGAACAGGTGAGTAAATGATGACAGAAATATTTTTGGGTGAACTGTCCCTTTAAGGTGCAATTTTCTGCTATATATATAATCAAGATATTGTAGGACATGCATTTATATCAGTATATGCATATATCTAATACCACTATCTATTATTCAGGTTTTATATTGTGTCTGTTTATCATCATTTGACCTTTCATCTGAAATGGAGGGTAAAGGGCTTCTTCTGTTAAGTCTGTTTACACTAAATGTTAAAGTATGGAGGGCATTTCTGTTTTTCTCTTTCCAATATCTTTTCCGTTATCTTGACCATATGTTGATCTTATTATGATTTTGTGAAGGGAAACATTTCTCCAGACGATGAGGAGCTTTCTCCAGTGTTTCAATCAGGGATTTATTTATGTCTCTAACATAGTGTTTAAAGTGAATATCTATCAGACAGACTGTGTTTAAGGAATGCATGATGAGTATAAATCTGTTTCAGAGCCATACAGCTGTTAAAAAAATACAGTGACTATAAATGATCACCATACAAAAATTGTTTACTATATTGTGTTTTAACATCACTTGTGTAAAGACCAATTCCAACCACTAGGTGTCAGTATGTCAAGAGAGAAAGAAGCAGGGGTTTTGTATTTCCAGTGGTTATACATGAACACAAAAATATTACAAAATATATAACTACTTAATCTGCCACAGAATGATAGTCACAAACAAACTTGACAAATTATAATGTCATAAAGCCAATTTTTTTTTTCATGCCAAGATGCTTTTTAGATGTGAAGTATGAGAATCTCATTATAACCGTGCCATGTTACGATCACTATGAACTATTTGTGTTTTATTTTTTTATTATATTTCTGTTTCTTTGTGTGCAATGCCTGTTGTTTACAGACGAAGATGTGCCTTATCAGAACGGGTAAAATAGCCAAAGAAATCTTGATCATAATCTGTGACGTATCTTTTTGTATATTGCTATTGTTTTTCACATTATGAAATAAAGTTTAATTGAATGTTCAGTTGTTTGCCTGTTTTTCCACAGACATGCATGAAAATAATGGTATTTTTGATTTTGACATGAAATATGGGAATTTTTAACTGTTACTGGTTAAAATCATATTCTTCTTATATTTTGTAGATATACTTGGTTCAAAATGATCAATGTTTGTAATTTATATAATCATTTGAATGCCTGAAATGTCATGGAATTTCAGTTGTAGAAAGTTGAGATCCCTGTTATTTACTTTAAAATGAATAAAAATGTAAATTTTAGGCAAAATAAATAATGTTGTCAGCTTAAATAATTGTGCCATCGAGTATTTCTGACCGTATACACTATTGGTCAAAAGTTAAAATAATTATGATTTTGAATATTTATGAATGATTTTAAAAGATCACGCGAGTGAGAAAATCCTGCTTTGATAAATTACATAAAAATATATAAGTGTTAAATTATAAAAACATTTCACAATATTATCGTTTACAGTATTTTTGGCCAAAGAAATGCACCCTTGGTGGCTAATAGAAGATATAATACAGAGTGTGACGACCCCTGTGTTCCCTGTGTGTCATCTCTGAGAGGAATTCTGTAATGGCTCCGCCCACCAGCTGATTGTTCCCAGATGGGATTGAGGACACCTGATGCTTGTTGCCTGTCCCTTTCAAAAGAGCAGTTTGGTGACTGCTCAAGGGGGCACTGCACTTTTGGATTTGATTTTGCTTTGATCCTTGTTTCTTTATTCTTTATGCATCCAACATTGCCATGGTTCATTACACTTACATGCACGCACTTGCTTCTACATTACTGATTACTGACGACTTCAGGCTACATTATTGATATTCTGTATAGTTTTGCTTGACTAATAAATTTTGTCTATTTATTGCATTCTTTCGTGTGTCCCCGCTTTTTGTTACGTCCTTTCCGAGCCATGGGGCGTAACACAGAGACTTCTTTCAAATGATATTTACTCGAACGCTACTGTTGTTAGTGTATATTATTATCCTATATTACAACTGTTTGTAACAATTGTTTTCCCTCTTAGTTTGCCAATTAATGAATATCTCAGGCCTGAAAAAGATTTCAGCTTGTCATCTCCAGCTCGCATTGCTGTAAAATTCATCTCAAATCAAATGGCCCAGAATGCAGTGACCTTTCAATTAGTAATACACACTGTCACTGCTGAAGTACGAGCTGTTCATCTGCGCTGAGAGATGGATTACTGGGAGGCTTTTCTCTTGTACAGCATCTCTTACCTGTCTAGTGAATGTTTTCTGTATAAGACACTGTGTGTTGTTATGTTGTGTGTGTGTGAAAGACTCTCTCTCTTTCTCTCTCCCTCTCTTTCTCTGTGTGTGTGACCGGTCATGCTCTCTGCCCTCCCGTGGAGTCTCCTCCTCCTCCTCCTGTCACTCTGGACGTCCCGTGTGTCCTGTGAGGATCGGTGGCTGTGAATGAGTGTGTTAGTTCTTCTCATGTCTCAAACACAATGACCTAACTCAGCTGAGGTGAGTGGACAGAGTTTGCTCCTTTGTCTGTCTATGTTTCCACGTACTCATTTGTTTGATAATGTACTTTATAATTTTAATACTGATGTCATTTGATTAATATTTTTAGTACATTTTCATTTTAACTATAGGTCAAATTTGAGTCATGTTGTGTTTTTCTGTCTCTCTGTGCCTTCATTTCCTATTTTATTTTGTTATAAAAGTAACAAAAATGTTTTTCATTGTTTTCGTTCTAGTTTTGGTTAAAGGATAGTTCACATGTCGGTCTTGGCTGTTGTCTGACTCACGTCTGACGTAAGTTGTACGTCGAGTCACAGGTCAGCCAAGAAGGCAGAATTCGGCACTCGCAGAAAAAACAAAAAATGGAAATCTGTTATTTATAAATTGAAAACTAGAAATATTTTTGTAAGAAAAAACCCCACACCTATCTGCTTCAGAAGGCATGTTTTACAGACACATGAGCATGATAAAAGTCACGATTTGTTTGATATAAAACTGCATTATTTTCAAAGCCTCATATCTCCGTCACGGCCTGCACACACGGTTATCTGTATATTAGCTGAGCAGAAGCTGTTTTTATTGTAATTGGAGGCTGAATGACAGTGTCTTCTCAAGGACGATGTGGAGATGTTGAGCTTTGCATGTTTTTCTTGCATTTCAGCGTTTAGTTTGTCCTCAAATTTTGCTTTCCAATTACATTTTTTGCCAAAAAGTGGCAGAAACGTCTGATTAATAATGCATTGATATTTGAAACCAGTATAACTGTAGGAGTCCTAGTGTGTTTCTGCTGTTAGAAACTCATTAATTAACTGGTTAAATGCATTAACAGTGAAAGATAAGTCTGTGGATTACTTCTAGTACTTGATAGGTATTTTGGGCTTTAAGGTTTTTGTTTGGCTGCTTCAATCTGTGCTGTCATTGGTCAGGGCAGGAATCAGATCGGATTCCTGTGGATTTTGGACTAAGAACTTCTTAATTTGGTTTAATCCTTTCTCTACATGTTAATTGAGCACGCTTTTAAACAAAGTAAGAGGGCCTTCATCTTGATTTTTTTTAATGTAAATGACAGAAAGATTGATTTCAAAGGGAGAGTGCAACATATTTTTTTGCACTAGTCATGAAATGCGGCTAGGTTTTACGTCTGAAGGTCAGAGTTTGAAATAATGAGTTGATTGGTCAAGTGGATTGGTGTTGATTAGTCTTGATAAATTGGCTCAGACGGCATCGTTGGAGTGGTTTTAATGGATGCAATCAGAGACCAACCTGAAAGTTCACACGCTTAGAAAAATAATAGAAACTCCTCAGTCAAGTCTCCTATATTTTGTAAGTTTTATATTTATTATTTATTTATTGGAACTATGGCATTATGGTAATGGTATTATTGGTATGTCTTTGGACATATCTAACATGTCAGTTAATTAATTTTCCTATTTATATTAGTCTGTTTATCCCATATCCCGGCTCTCCCTCCTGTCCCGTGCATCCAGACTGTGCAGCCTTTATTCCCAGACGTCAGCTGGTTTAATTAGACAGTAAAATATTAATGTCCATGTGCACGCCGCTCTATTCAGAAGATTCATGCAGCTTGAGCTGTGCATCAAGATGAGGTCCGGAGCGGGGTTTATTAGAGTTACAAATATATAGATAAAACCATAAAAAATTGTGGGTACTTGAAATTAAATAAACGCTAATTTGAATTATATATATTTTAATATTATTTAATTATATATTTGTTGTTTATTTATTATCAAAATAAAATACATATTTTTAAATACAATTATTAAAATTAAAAATAGAATTTTAATAATTGTATTTTAACATAAAAAACGTTAAAAAAAAAAAAAAAAAAAAAAGCACAACTAAAATATTAAAAATAAACAAATGCATAAAATGACAACAATTTACACCTACAATTAAAATAAAAGAAGAAAATGCATCCAAATAATTTAATACAATAAAAACCAAAAGAGTATCTCAGTGGCCTGACAGCATCAGTTCATATCTGCGTCTGGAGAGCGTCGATTGTTGGATGCTGTTTGAAGAGTAATATTGTAAAATTGTTGAATTTTGTAAAAGATGTCTGAAGGAGCTCATGTTCATGAGGAGGTCATAGGTCAGCCGTTGTCAAAGGGAAGTTAAATAGAGGAAATATGAGGCAGGTGGTTGACGACTGAATAATTTAGCATGGGAATGTTTACCGCTGCTGTTGTCTTGTTTTCTTTTTTGGTTTTCTTTGTGTGGCATTGAATAACAGTCATTACATCAGCCTGACTGCACCAAATCACTAAACACATGCCGGACGTCACGTGTGTGTGTGTTTGTGTGAGAGAGAGTCTGATAAACACTGCGTGTTTGATAGTGTAAATATTATTCAGTGTTATGTGCAATGCGAAAATCCATCTTAGACAGTGGGTTCATGTTGCAATTTTTTAAAAGTATTTTTCTAATTCTTATTATGTTTTTTTTAATTTATTTTTTTTATTAGGGCTGCAAAAGGATTAATTAGCTAATCAAAATGAATTTGTTTACATAATATATTTGTATGCTGTATAATCTGTATAAATACACATAGACCTACATATATACGTATATATATATATATATATATTTTAAAAGTTTTAATTTATGTACAAAATATAACGTTCATATATAATATAATTTATATACACGTATGAATATATATATATTTATTTAAAAATATATATTTTTATCTTATTTTCATTTATGTTTATTTCTATTCATTACAAAAATACAGTATACACAGTACACACATAAAACTTTTATTTTGAATGTGGTTAATTACAACTAATTGCACTATTTTTAAAACATCCAGGCTAATGACATATTCCGGCAACTGAACGGCTTCTTGCAAGTTTTGGTCATATTTATTTGCTCATGGATCGAAAATGACAAAAATCAACTTAATATAATATACAATCACAGTAAAATAGAAAGAAGTAAATAAAAATAAATTTAGTATTAACAAATAGAAAATATACAGTGTTTTGTTCTCAACAAGAGTGTAATAAATGTGTGTGTTATTTCTGTTGCTCAACACCCATCGGTGCTGTTTGTGTTTCTCAGGTCACATGACATTCAGAAAGTGGACAGAATTGTAAGTTTTAATTATGATGATAATAAGTGAACTCTGTGAGTGTTTTGTGCAGCGCTAATACTATCTCTCTCTGTGTGTGTGTGTGTGTGTGTGTGTGTGTCAGGATCTGGTGTGGAGACGTCTGATGTCCAGGAGGAAACACACACAGCCCAGTCATGGTCATTCTGCAGCAGGTACACACTCTTTATTCACTCAAGAAAACACACTTATGCTCTCATAAACATCCACAGAACCACTGAAATCTGACCACATGCATCAAACTGTCTGTTCTGAATCACATCTTTGATCATCTCCATCATTATAATAGTACTAATTTCTTTCTTCTTCTTCTTTTTAAACATGACCCTTCAAGACTTGCGCTCTGTTTTTTTTCTATCATTGCTCTTTTGTTGGTTGTGATTGCTTCCATTGTCCTCATTTGTAAATCACTTTGGATAAAAGCGTCTTAAAGTGCCTCTCTCATGGGTTATGAAAGATTCATATTTGGTTTTGGAGTCCCAAACAACAGGCTAACATGGATTCAAGGTCAAAAAACACTTTCCTGTTTTAACTGCTTGGAACTTTTTTTTATGATTCAGAGTCGACTCTAGACAATAACAATAACTTTAGAAGCGCTGCACCTTCAGATTTAACACTTTACAGGATGTTTTCATTCACTTTGAGCTGTGTTGCACACTGTATGAAAGATAATAATCCATAACAGAAGCACTTTTAATGACTAAATACAAATGTAATGTAAATGTAATTACAAAAATAAAAGTTTTTTAATGAATCTTTTCGGTAGATTACTTTAATCAAAAGTAGTCTTTAAGCAGGTGATTGAAATATTATTCATTACGAATAGTCTATGATAACTGGTGGTGTGTGTTGTTCTGTAGAGGTCAGTGGTTTGGCATTGGCTCCAGAAATAAAGCAGAAATACTGTTAACTCATTATGTCTAATCTGATCTAGGTCCAGTACTACTCACTGGGCACTAACCTCGTTACTGCTCTGGTGTGAGGGTGCTTTTTATCTTGTTTATTGGTTCATGGGTGGTTTTCTTATTGTTTCTGAAGACCCTCTGATGTTGTGTTGAAGGAGAGATGATGTTGTCCAGTTCAAAGCCTCGGTCTCTTTACTGCTGCTGATCATGCATGACAGGCCGGGGCTAGTTGTCACACATTGCACTGCAGTGAATACGTCTCAGAGTAGGACAAACACACACATCAAAGTTCTGAGTAACCTTATAGTTTATATTTATATCACATTAGAAACCAGCTGATAACAGCAACAACAAAAAAAGAAATATATGAATGCCTTTAAGCTAAATATAGGGTTAAAAGAAATTTATGAAACATTAATTATTTTACAGAGAAATTAAAAACGGTAACGAATGAATGAATAAACAAATAAAACAAACATACTAATAAATAATTCAGTGTGCTTATATAATTAAATATAATCATTTTATATAAATAATGTAATATAAATAATTGCAATAAAATAAATAAAATATAAGAATAACAACAATTGATACTATTTTATTCCATTTTAAATAAATACATATTTATTAAACAAATCAATGAATTGTGTCAGAATTATTTAATTAATACAAGTGCTGTCAAACAATAACACGTGATTAATCTCATCTAAAATAAAAGTTTTTGTAGGTATATCTTTAGTATTTCTATATACATACACACATACACTATATATTTAGAAAATATTTACATTTACACATTTATATTCATATTCTTATATTCTATATTATATATATTTAATATGTAAACCTAACATATTTTTCTTAAATATATACATGCATGATATAGGCTACAGAATTAATATACACAGTACACACCCATATATACGTAAACAAAATATTTTATCATGTATGTGATTAATCACAATTAGTTGTTTGACAGCACTAATTAATACATAAATAAAATAGATAAATAACGAAATATTTTTTACAAATAGATGAACAAATAAATGTTTGAATCAATTGTCTATTGTTTTGACTAAAATAAAAATTTAATGAAATGACATAATATTTTTATACAAAAGCACTGCTAGAGAAAACAAGCCTTGTCTCTGTATTTTTTTTTTTTATTCGACCACTGATCTTTAAAACTGAATTAAAAAATGTTACTTTATTTATAGACTTTATTTAGAGATCTCTATGTGACAACTAGCCCCAGTCTTGCTGTTTTATAGAATAATTATTTGCAGTATGTCTGTTCAAATGCTTCAGTGTTTAGTTTGCCCTACATGCTTTAACATCTAGAAATATACATCCAGCGTGTGTGCGGTGCTCGACTGAATCTGGAGGGTTATTGGAGGTTATTTGTTTCTCTGTGTCTGTAGAGTCTGATGAACTCTGCTCTCGTCGGCTTTCTGTTCCTCTAATCGCTGCTGACAGGCCCTCATTTCAGGAGCGGGATGTGCTCATAGATTCACAGGGGTTTCTGTCCCGTTAAAAACACTGAAGCGAGAGGTTAGCTCTGACAGGACAGAGGCTTTGAATGGCTTTCTGTGGAGATGAAGGGAGCCAAAGCACAGGGACGGGAAGTGAAAACACGTAGACTAAGCTACAGATATCCCACACTAGTACAGGTAAGAGCTTTACTTAACTGAGCCACCTAAGAGCTGAAAACCTTTACAGGTGATGCTTCACCACAAAAAAATAAAGTTAGAAGAAATGAAGAAATGTGCATGAAGAAAGTGAAGCCTGTTTTTGTTACAGTTATTAATCAAATAATACTTTTTCAATAGTGCTGTCAAATGATTAATCACAATTAAAATAAAAGTTGTGTACTGGGTATTTATTGCATTAATGCATGTATTAATACAAACACATGTATATATGCAAGACAATATGTTTATGTATTATATTTATATAGATATATATAAAATATAATAATGTAAAACTTTTATTTTGTATGCAATTAATCTTTAATGGTAGAAATGTGTGTTAAAAATACATGAAATCACACACACACACACACACACACACACACACACACACACACATAATTATTTAATATAAGCTTGCATTTTAAACATTTTAAATGATAAAAAATTTTGTTTAATGCTTAAACTAGTTTTATAATATAAAGTAAAATATGTATTAACTGTACCTAAATTTATTAGGTTCATTATAGTTTTAGTCATTCATTTTTGTATGTGCTTTTGTTGTCTTTATTCAATTTTATTTAGAGTAGCTTTTTATATTTTTATTTTGCTTTTAGTTTTAGACCTTTTTCCTTAAACATTTTTTTATTAGAAATTCGTTTTTAAGTTCATTTAATATTTAAGAAACATTTATGTTTTATTTCAGCTTTTCAATTAGTGAAGAAAAAAAAAGAAGTTAACAATAGTAACAGATTTTTTTTTACCATCTTGTTTCTGGCTCTTAACTCATTAGCATTAATTGATGAGTTCATTCTAGTCAGTGGTGCATGTTCTAGTCCTGTAAGCTCCAGCCAATGACATTGTCCGTTTCACTCTCCGCCCACTGGAAGACCATGAGAAGTAGGCGGAGCTAGCAGAGCTCTGTGAGTGCAATCATGCAGAGCGTCATCTCAGATGCTGCATAATAACCCATGCTTTATATAAATATGTGCTTGACTTCTCCACACTTTCGGAATAACTGCCGGAGAGGATCGGGTTTTATGGTTTAAATGCAAAGGTGGTTTAATTGCTGAGGCATGTCTCATGAATATTATGTTAGTTTGGCAATAAGACCGTTTACTGAGCCGGAAAATTTGGGAGCATTTTAATCACAATTTATATACAATTCCTGTCCTTGTTTGACCTTCATTTTGTCATCTAAATGCTAATGAAAACCAGTCCAGACCTATTTAAAAATGTCATGCCAAGATTAAATAACTTCATGTTTAATGTTTTTTTTTAATGTTAGGTGACTATTTGACAATGTGAGCCTGGAGCTACCGTGGATATATCAACTCTTAATTTTTGCTAAGAATTTCATTTGAACAACTTTATTATTTTCTCAGATTCCAGATTTTAAAATATTTTCCCATCCTAACAAACCACGCATCAATGGAAAGCTTGCTTTTTCAGCTTTAAGATTATGTATAAATCAACCAGATAAAAATAAAGGCCCTAATAACTGGTTACCCTTTCAGTCGAATCACTTCGACGTTACATATGGGAACTCGCCAGAGAGACCGATTTGCCTTTGAGCT
>JAUMHG010000019.1:3414960-3425280 GCA_032359395.1 Enteromius anoplus
TTTATTTTATTAAAGGATATTCTCAGAATATATGGTCTTGTTATTTTACATATAAAGTAGACAAAATAAAATAATTAAAAAAATTATTGGTTGCATTCATTTCATTTCATATTTGATTTATTTGAAACAAACATTATTATTTCTCTTGGTAGTAGTAGTATAATTTTGTGACATTTTTATTTTATTGTATTTGGAGCTAAACTTCTCTAAATATATTCTCAAAGTAATTTACACAATACGTTGTTGAAATCAATAACCCACTGGTCAATAATAATAATAATAGTGAGGGTTGTCTTATTAGTGGTGCTTGGTATGTATTTATTTCAAGCATTACATTTGTTGCAAACACTTGATTTAACACATGCAATATGCTAACCCAGGTGCTGAATGTTGCATAAAGAAATGTTACGGTGTCATAGCGCACAGTCTTCCTGAAGAAAACCGTATGTGTGAGAAAGACTGAGACCGTAAAGTCTCACCTCTTGTCCGGTGGCGATGTCTATAGCTGTGTAGACCGTTCCAGATGCTCTGAGGAGGGAAGAAAATTAGCATTGTTTATAGTTTGGTTTATTGTTTATAGTTTGGGGGGGGGTAAATAATAAGACCTCCATTATTAATCTCACCCCTGGCCAATCTTCTCAAATCGTGTGTACTTCTTCTTCGGGTCGCCCACGCTGACTATACTTCCTGCAGAGTGAAGATCACATGTTACTTTAAGAGGTGAGAAATTCTACAAAATTAAAAACTAAAGACACACAGGAAGACAGAAAGGCAGCTGTTTAAAAGACCAAAAATGGAAATGTAGTGTTTCAGGGTTTGTGAAAGAGCTGTTAATTACAATTAATTTATAATTAATACACTGATATGACCTTGTGCAACAGAGAGGTGTTGAATTGAAAAATAAAAATTGGACAAAATAAAAGCTTTAGGATTAAGCATGCTGCCTTAAACAATGGTATATGCAAAATTTAAAAGAACGAAATACATAAAATAAAATGTAACACAAGTAAGTAAATGAGTGAGTGAATGAATAAATAAATGTTATATTATAATGCTGTGTTGAAAAAAAAATTGTTAATGAAAATGTAAGAAATTCAGTCTTTCTACATAAACAATTTCTAATTTAATTCAATGCATTATTCACTATTTCTTATTTTATTGTCCAAATTTACGAGCAATTACAGTAAAACAAATGTTTTGTTTTTATTTGGTAATTAATTAATTTTATGCTGTTTTTATTTTACTGATGTTTGTAAAAGTTAGTAATAAATAAATTAATAAATAAATAAAAAGGATTATATTTAAACAAATTAAAAGTAATATTTTACAAGTAAACTAAACTTGTAGTTTTACTACAATAATATTATATGTTGGTTCTATTTAAATTTACATTGGATGAATATTTATTTTGCATTCAAATTATTACATTGATTATTTTATTTAAAAAAAACACATTTTATTTTATTTTTTATTTGATCAAAGTAGCTGGGTTCCAAATAGTTTTCATTTCAGCTTGAGATAAATTGAATCATTCCTCTCACACATAAGAAGAGAGCTCAGCTATAACTCGTGAACTGAGACCTTCAGATCGCTTCCAGTCAAAACAAGCTGAGCAGAGAGAGAGAGAGAGAGAAAGGGGCGGAGGAAAAGGCCTCTAAACCTTTAGGAAAAGACACAGATTTACAGGCAGTGAGGTAACGGAGGCTAGGAAAACACAGAAAGGAAGAAGGCTCTTAAACTCGGGGAAAGAAACGTCTTCATTTTGAGGTGTAACCCAGCAGCTACTGATGAACGGACGTTTTAAATGGAGGACGACAAATCTTTGGCCGGAGAGGGGCCTGACAGAGAGAGACACACTGGATGACTGCAGCAGCATCCCGTTCTTACCAGCAGAGGGCGATCTGAGCACGTCTGGAGCGCATGGGGTTTTTAATAAGACACAGGTTCTTAGAAAGTCATGCAGCTCAGACTAAATGACTGCCAAACATTTGTTAAACAGTAACAATGCATGTGAAAAAAAGACAATAGCAAGAGCAAAATAATGCAACTCAAAATAAGAAGCATTGCATGAACGAGATACAAGCAGGTTTGAGTTTCTTTATAAACACATCATACATATTTGATATGTGCAGTCTACCAGTCAATGACATGAAATAAACCTGGACGGGGTGTTTGTTTAGCAATAACGTCTTGCTGCCTGCACCTCATCCTGCTTATTACAGGGCTACTTACTAAATAAATAAATCATTGGACATGAAATATTGATTTCTATGTAAATAATCACACTGGGAGAAAAAAGAGACCTGAAGAGAGACACAGTTTATTTATGGGACTAAATAAATATACTAATAAATATGCATAATATAAATGGATGATTAATGCATATTTTATTACTGCCATCTGCCACGTTTATAAGATAAACTTTGGGGTTTTAAAGAAGTCGTTTTTTTAACAAGGTTGCATTTATTTGATCAAAAATGTTTAGTAAAATTAAATAAGTATAGTAAAAAAAAGTGATTGTATTAAAAAATGACAATAAGTTATTTTTACACAGTAAAATGTAATGTATTTCTATGATCAAAGCTGAATTTTCAATATCATTACTCCAGTGTCATGTGATCTGTCCAGAAATCATTCTAATATACTAATTTGCTGCTCAATAAATATTTCTGATTATCATCAATGTTAAAAAAACATATGAAATAGTTGTTATGCTTCATATTTTTGAGGAGACCATGATGCACTTTATTTTACAGAATCTTTTCATGAAGAGAGAACAGCATTTATTTATTATAAATGTCTTTACTGTCCTTTTTGATCAATTTAATGCATCCATGCTGAATAAAAGTATTCATTTCTTACATAAAAAAATCTTCACGACCCCCAAATTTTGACCAGTGCTGTAAGAGACTTTCAAAGGGCTCTAGAGACACAAAGATGACTGGAGATGTGGACTTACGCAGCTTCTCGAGGATCTCCTCGTCAGTCATCTTCTTCTTGCGTGTTTTGTCTGTGTTTTGTGGGGTGGAGGGTGCCGGGGTGTTGGTGTTGGTGGTGCTGGCGGTGCCGGAGGTGGTGGAGGGGGTCGGGGTGGGACTGCCTGCATCAGCAGCTGCATTAGTGATGGGAGATGTAGCGGCGTCTTTGGTGGAGAGCGGAGGAGGAATAGGGTCAATAACGGAGCGTGTGTAGATCTGCAGGGTGAGACACACATTATATTAGCAACAGATGACATAATGTTTAATCCAATTAATTTAAAATCATTAGATTAGAAAATTTTTATTTTAAATAAATTTAAGTGAAAAAAATAAAAAAAAAAGTAAATAAAATAAAAATTGTAAAAATAGAATATATAGAATATAAAAAATATATACACACACATACATTACATTTATCTATATAACTTTCTCTCTAAATATATATATATATTTATTTTTATTTTTTTTGTGGTGCCAAATGATTCACATCCAAAATAAGTACAAACACACACATACAAAACAAATATATAAAACTATCTTTTTATATATATATATATATTTTTTTTTTTTTTTTTTTTTTTTTTTTTTTCAGTGGTTGGTTAAATGATTAATCGCATTCAAAATGAAAGTTTTTGTTCACGTAATATATGTGTGTTTATTTAATATGCATATATATGTGTATATATACAGTATATGCACAATATATGTAAAACAAATAAATGACACATACGATAAACCATAGTATCAGACCACATGGAGTCCAAACAGAGTGATGGATGATTCACGAAACATTCTGGGAAAGGTACCCACAGAGACAATAAAACACAGATTCCAGCACAGCTCAGTCTGAAGTGACTCAAGTGAATCTAATTCTCTCCTCAGACCTTCACAAGCTGAACCAAACCCTCAAGATTTCTGCTCTATGGAGCCTCGGTGCTTAATCTGCTCCAAAAGAACTGGATCGCTCTGACGGGTTTTAAGTTTCCTGCTCTTTTCTTAGAAGACTGCTTTACAATGCTGAGGCTGGGCTCGTGTTCTTTAATTCATTTTGGAGACAAAAAACGGAGCATAAACAAGCAGTCAAAAAGCTGAAGTGTGCAGTCAGAAGCTGATTCATTACAGTGACTATGGAAACTGTGTTCTTCACTATTAACCTCAGATCAAACCGCAGCGAAGAGTGCGAAGGGTTAATAAAACCCCAGTTGTGACAAATAAAAATACTTTTGTCAGAAAAGTGTTTTTTTTTTTTTCCTGAGACAACCTTATTGTTATATTAGTTTTATTCTGAACTACACTGTAAAGCTACTGAAATGTGTTCAAATGTTTTTAACTCAAAGCTAAAATAAAATAAAATACATGAAAAATAAAAGCTGAAATAAAATAAAATAAAATAAAAATAAAATACATGAAAAATAAAAGCTGAAATAAAATCAAATATGAAAAATCAAATAAAATACATGAAAAATAAAAGCAAAATAAAATAAAATAAAAATAAAATACATGAAAAATACAAGCTGAAATAAAATAAAATATGAAAAATAAAATAAAATACATGAAGAAAACAAGCTGAAATAAAATAAAATATGAAAAATAAAATAAAATACATGAAAAATACAATTAAATAAGAAATGCTGCCCTAGCAACTAACTAAACTTAGATAAAAAAAAAATAAGTAAAAAAAATTAAAAAATACAAATCTTTAAATGGACAAAAATATATAGAATATATAGAAATTAATGAAAATTATAAAAGCACGTTGAAATTAAAAACTAGAATAAAGCTACTTAAATATAGTATTCCAAATAGTAATAATAATAAAAATAATAATAATAAGTATATAAATAACACTACAATAACACAAAAATAGCACTGTTTCTAACATGCAAAATAAAGTGCTTGCATTGTAGTATAACCAGAGTAATTAAAAAAAAGTCCTTCAGGGATACTTTTTGATTAAATAAAAAAAGTAATACATTTTCGCAAAACATATTTGCACAATAAGCTGCACTCAAACATTCCAGAATTTTTTTCTCAGAACCAAGATTATTGTTCTATTTTTTCCTCAGTGACTTTAAATGTTCAATATTTACCCATTGTTTTTCAAGTATACATTTTTTTTAGAAAACACTGTAAAATGAGCTCAAAGCTAACAGACATGCTCTACAAGCCTGCTGTGTCCACTATAGCCACAATAACTGTGTGTGTGTGTGTGTGTGTGTGTGTGTGTGAACACAATATAAGACATCATTCATCTCCTCTGACCTAATGAATGTGAAACCCCTTCACATCAGAACCACACATGAACGAGTGCTGATGGAGCATCTTTAATCATCCAGGCGCCTCGAAGAACACCAGGTCTGATCCTGTGATCTCCAGAAACACACACACACACACTTCTACAATAAAGCTCTAGTCACCTACCCGCTGCTCTGAACACATGCATATTTATTCAGTAATTACAGGTTAGCTTGGAGGCGTCTCGAGTCAGAAATCTCATTATTCCAGACCGCAGACTGGACTGTCATGCATCTGCAAGCCAACACCCACAACACTGAAAACACCTCACAACTGCCAGACCAACCAACCACTACAACCTACTAACCAACCCACAGCTATTTAGAGCACCTTAGCCGTCCCATCGGAAACACTTCTTGCAACCATCTAGAAACCATCTAGAAACCCATAACCACAACTACTATATGTCTGTCTGTCTAGCAACCAACCAATACATTAGCAAACATTATTATTGTTCATTCAGACTAAATCTATTAAAAATATCTTGTTAATTGAAAATTAAAATAAAAAAAATATTGGGAAAAATAAATAACTATTCAAAAATAACAAATATACTAGTGTATAAATAACACTAAAATAAAACTGCTTCTAACCACCTCACAATCATTTAGTACACATTAGCAACTGCCTAGCAACCACTAATAGATCCAAAACACCAAGGGAACCACTTAAATTCTTAAACTGCCTAGCAACCATGCAACATATCTTAGCAACCACCTGGACACTACCCAAACATAAGACAAGACAAAACAACTAGGCTTAAAATAAATTAAATGGTAATATTCAAAAAGCAATATAAAAAATATTTAAAAAGATTAACTAGTAAATATAAACAAACTATATTAGTAAAAACTAAATAAATAAATTCTAATAAAAGTAATAACTAAACATGAAATAATAATTATTACTAACTGGGAAAAAAATGAAAACTTAAGTTAAACTCAAACTAAAAATGAAATAAAAACAAATCTATATATTGATTTTAAAAAACTAAACTAAAAATTACACTAAAACTGAAAGAAATAAAATAAAAATGTTAAGCCTAAATGGACTTACTTTATTTCCATTAAGCAACATCTCAAAATCAGTATTTGCATCTTATTTTACACCCATTGTTTTATCATTATTTGCACTTATGCATTTTTTAACTTTTCCATTTCTTGACAAAAATTTAAGTGCAATTTTGTCATGCACAAAAAACTCAATCCGAGAGCATAACTCAAATGAACATAGAACCGTTGTCTTGGCAACTAACTGCAATAAGTTTAAGTTGCCACACAAAATTTACTAACTCTAAATAAAAAACAAATGAATTAAAAAATAAATAATTTTTTAACTATATAGTAACATTTAAAACACAAATTTACTTTCACAAATAATTTTTTTTTTTTTATTAATAAATATAAGAAAATGTTATAAATAATTATTTAATAAATAAATTCATTCATTCAACTTTATTCATAAAGCACTTTACCACCAACCAGCAGCAGACCAAAGCGCTGAACAGTAAAATAAGAATTAAAAAAAACACACATACCTCATAATACACATTTAAAACATAAACTAAATTATAAATTAATTACATTTAAAATATATACTAGCAACTGCTCAATGTCCCATGTAAGTAAATACTCACAGATCTGGTGTGTTCGGGACGGGGTGCGATGATGGGTGGAGGCGTGGTGTCATCCTCATCTTCATCCTCAGAGACGGTGGCCACGGCGGGGGTCTCGGAAACGGTCTTGGCATTCTGCGGTGCGTGAAACAAGTCGAGCAGGAAGTGAGGCTGACCAACTGACATCACAACATGAGAGCAAAACAAACTCAGCGCCAACATGCCAATCCTCACCATCTGACCCCATACACCCCAAATAAAACTTCACTCCCCATCCAGCGTCACTTCTACCCTGTTTCGTTCTGAGCTACGAACACGCCACGACTCAGCAGGGGAATTGGACAAAAAAGATGCTGATTCACAGTGCAGAGAGAGAGAGAGAGAGAGAGAGATGAACCCACTGGCACAGCCTGGAGTAGCTGGCATCACTCCTGTCCTTCTGTTGAGTGGGCAGCTCTTATGGGACTCTGTCACCTTGTTGTTCACTGCATCCCTCCACAGTTTCAGCTCTCGGTTCCCTCCTCTCTTTCACACCCCCCTCACCCCAGGCTAACTTCCTCCCGACCCATTCTCTTTCAATCTGTCGCGTGAGCCGAGAGGACATTTGTCCACGTTCCCCTCCTGACCTCAAACGCTTCTCACTGCATGTCATAGATAAAACTGGAAAACGGTCAGACATCACAATGACTCACCACTGCGTTGGAAGAGCTGTAGTTATCCGCACTTTTATCTGAAATTAAAAAACAGATGAATGAGAAATGAGAGAGACATGCAGTCATCCTTGTTGGATATCATTTTTTTAACTGCTGATTTATAAAGGATGAAGTGGCTTGTATAAATCCACTTATAAAGGTTACATACTGTATTTATGTATGTGTGTCAAAGACATTAAGATGTCTGCATCAAAAGAAATTCACAAAAGTGATTTTATGTCCGTAGAAAGCACTATTAAAGTTTAAAATAAGTTTTCGGAAAATTAAAAGGTCAACATTTGGTTGAAATAATGTTCCATTGTCAAACAACATGCTTTTTCTGAATTGTACATATTAAAATATATGAAACAATAAGGAAGCATATTACATTTATTTGTGTTTTAAATTAGTAAAAACATCTTGCTGACAAATGGGTAAAAGCTAGGACAGTGGAATATTATTTTTAAAAAAAAGTTGAATAATAACCAATTAGTATTTGGGGGGAAAATCAACAAAATCAAACAGAATAAAAAACATTAAATGTGATAATAAATGGAGACGCTATTTTATAAATCTATAAAAAAATAAAATAAAATATAGAATTTAAAATTAAATGTATACATTATATATATATTACATATTATATATATATATATACATTATATATTATTATTTATTTTTTTATTATATAAGATGTTTTTTTAAATGCATTATATACTGCAAATATATATATATAAGGCAAGTTAGGTTGGCATTGGGCAATATAATAATATTAACCTAAGCCTTTTTTTTTTTTCAGGCAAATTTAAATACATAAGGTTTTTTCCAGATAAAGAGAGAGAATCCACAGAAACTTCCCTTTACTCTGTTAAACAACACTTGGGAAATATTTGAAAAATAATTCAAATTTGATTGTACTGAATGTGTGCGGTATATATATATTTTTATTAAATATATATATATTTTATTTTTTTCCATAGTATATAAACACATCATTCATATCTTCATTTTTTATTACACACATTAACTTTTTTATTTTATTCATAAAGAATTTTTTTAAACACACATTTTCACATACACATCTAAACTGCTATCTCTTTAATACGGAAGTAAGTGTCACACCTGTAAAGCTCATGTACTTCTGGCTGTTGCTCGTTTCTTTAGAGTCGTAGAATTTAAGCACGTCCAGAACCGCCTGAGGATTCTTCTTCTGCTCGAGTTTGGTGATGTTGGACGTCTGGAGTAACCGTGCCCACTGCTCAGGCATGCCCTACACAGAAAACCACAAAAATAAGCCCTGAAGACGCTGTGTCACCCAGAACTACGACAGTCACAATGCAGCTTTCTCAAGCATGCCTGTGAAAAAGCAATAGTTCAACTGACAGACAGGTTAACATGGTCTCATTATGATCGGTTTGAGTGTGTTTGTGGTGAAGAGATGCTGCCGGACCACCGGCATCAGTTTAAGGTCTAATGGACAGAAGTAATTTGAGCGTCTCTTCTGACCCACCGGCTCTCATTAACACTTATTACACAACCTGAACTCAACTCAGTGTCACACACAGGAAACTTACAGCTGATTTAGGGGTCAGGAAAAGAGCACAGCTCATTTAATATCTCATCAAATATAATAAACCAGATGTAAAGAGGAATACAGATCTGGACCCGGAGGTTAATGCTGCGAGTCTGAACTGCTGGAGGTTCATTTTCTATATTTGGGTTGCTGATGTCAAACGGGTGCTAGTCTATAAATTAACATCTTCATCCATTCATCCATTTTTCTGTTTTCTTTAGCCTGTTCTCTTTAGTATCAGGTGAGCTCATTCACTTTCACTAAAGTACACATTCACTAATTTGTCAAAAAGAAATTGTCTTAACATGAAAAAAAATACTTGCATTGAATTAAACAATACACAACAGTTTTCTGTAGTAAAAACCCAATACAGTATTTATTTGACAGTCTGCAGTAGGATTCATTCACGAAGTGTTGTAAGTATCATAATATATACAGTATAATACACTTTACTATAGTATTGTTAAAAAAACACTATAGTATTTTTTTTTTATGTGCGTTCCTAGACAAAAAGTTCATATTTTGTTCCCATTGGTTGGATAACTGGATACTGGATCAAACACAGAGTCACAAAAAGACAGTCTAACGATATAGAAATAAATGCATATGTAATAATATGTGAATGTATCAATATTGTTCGGACTTACAGTGAACTCTCCAGTGACGGCGTCAAAGCCAACATGGATAGTGTGCTCAAAGTCAGACGGCAGAGAGATCTCCGGACGCTCCTTCTTCTTATTGGCTGAAAATGAGGATGGGGCGGAGACACAGGTGAGTGACAGAAGAGAACAACAGTTAAGGGATGTTTAAACATATTTGATTAAAATATGATTTTTTTTTTTTAATTAAGTCTCTTTAATATAGACAGGTCCAGTAGATAATAACAAGAAACTATTTTATTTAAAATATATTTTATATTAAAATTAAATTAAAATGGTATTGTTTTTTTTTTAAGTTTATCAAGACAAACTTTGATGTTGGCTTCATAAAGTTGACTAGTAGCAAGTTTGGAGTAGTTTGGAGCTTAAAGTTTGAAGGTTTTGAAGGCTATTTAGAAAATTTAGGGACAGATGGTAGTAGCATAGTAGATACATTTAAAGGTGCCATAGAATGCATTGAGAGAATATTTTAAATTGTTCTCTGATATGTACATAGAAGGTATGTAGC
>JAUMHG010000019.1:3436945-3450441 GCA_032359395.1 Enteromius anoplus
ACAGCATGTCATGTTCAACATGCTTCTCTCACATTCAGACATTTTAGTCAGGTATAGTTCGGGGGAAAACCAAAAGCACACAATACCACGCAAACTCATACAAACCAAAAGCACACAATAACGTTACCACGTAAATTCATACAAAAACAAACAGTACTAACTCATGAGAGTGACTGGAACAGATCGCACGCCGCATCTTGAGGTAAATCCATCTGTTATCTTCTTTGCTGAAGTCAGCGCTGTTTGTTTTGTTTCTTGTCTTCAGCGTTGAGCACAAGAGCTGTTGTAGGCGTGTCTTACGTGGCGATTCGAATAACAAAGAGCAAGCAGCTCGTGGGCGTGGTCACATTAAAATGAATGAGATCAGACTGAGAAACTCAGCATAGTGTTGGTTACTTACTTATTACATTAAAAAAGAATATTTGTTTCAACGTGCACATACTGCATTTAAAACCAGACACTTCAAGCTTTCTAAAGATATGTTTCTCATGTCTGTGTGTCATGTTTTCACGGAGTTATGGTTAATTTTAGTAACAGCTTTTTAAAAACTATTTGCCGAGAGAACAAAGAAAAAACGCGCAAACTTTTTATTTTCCTTATTTTGCAAAAGCACACACTTTTGTTGTTACTGAGAGTGAACTCAAAAAAAGTAGACATTTAACAGATTCGAATGGTATATAATACTTACTTGTGTGACCAAAATCAACAGAGTTATATTAGTGTCTTTTACACTGAAAAGAAAAAAAAACAAATCACACAGGTTGACTTTTACCTGCTTGAGTCCGTCCGCTTCATTGCACACATATCCTTTAATTTACGAATTTTACTGTATTTAATAGTTATTTGGTCCGGCAGTTCTTAGGACATCTAAGGGGCCTGTATGCAAAGGCCTTTTCGAACTCAAAACGTTAACAGTCCCTTTGGAAAGTAAGCTGGCTATGAGAGAGAAGTTTACATCACACATTCTTCTGGACAATGCTGAATTTCCATAAAATTAAGGTAAGTTGAAATAAAAAAATAACACTGCAGTCAGTAAAACGCTGCAATCATAACCGGGCAGGAAATTAGTGGCTGGTGGATTCAAAATTCTACCGGCCACTCAATGTTCTTACTGGCCGCCACTATATAGCAATAATTGTTTAGCATCATAAGTTGATTTTCTTTATTTGTCAACAGCACGGCAACATTGAAACATTCTTTACATAAAACACTGAGCAGATGCTGAAAAAAATTGGAGCAAAAAAGAACCTTGCTAAATTGACTCCCTTGTATTTAGGTGCACTCTAGAGTAAAGCAATAACCGAGAATGTGAACCAAAAGGGAAATGGTTCACAGGCCCACGTGACCGTGGTGGGGAGAAAAAAGAGCGTGGACAACACAAATGCCATGAGTGTATTTGGATGTATTTTTTGGAGAGATGTTTTGTTTTGTTTTTTTCCAGAGATTTAAAAATTATTATTATTATTAATATTTTTTTTTTTTCGGTATGTTGTAAAATTTTAATTGTTAAAGATTATGTTTGTTGTTCAATGTCATATATCATTAGTGTATTTTGTTTTGTATTTTTTGGAGTATTTATTTAGAGATTTTTTTTAAATATATTTCTTAGTTTACCTGTATTTTGTGACATTGTTTTAAAGATAATTTTTGCTGTTCAATTTAATATATTTCTTGCTGTTCAAAGCATCAAGTGTCTTGTATTTATCTTGTACTTATATTCATTCTTCATTTTTTATTTTTCTTAAGATTGTTTCCTTAAACCATTTGGCATGGTTGGGCTTAGATACGTCTTGCATGAATTACCCAGTTAGGACCAATATAAGATCCTTCCTGTTACGAAATGGGGTATGAGGCGTGTGAGTTCAAATGCAAACAGTTTATTAAAAAGCTCAGAGTCAGACAGGAAGCGTTCAGTAACCGGCAGATAAAGCAATGCAGGAAAAGACAGAGGCAGTCAAACAACACAGCGAATAGTCCAAAATACCGTTCAACAGAGTCCTAAGGGAAAGGCAGAGGGGAAGTCCAGATCCAGGCAAAGGTAATACACGAATAATCTAACCGACAGAATAACCAAACACAAGGAACACGAATGAATAGAGATATTAACAAACAAACAATGAACCGTGGAGACACACAAAAACTTCTGGGTTTTATACACATGTAACTAGGTCAGAGGGTGGAGCAAACAATCAAACACCAGGACAACCAATGAGTGGGCGGAGACATGAATTAGAGAGGACAAGTCCGGACATGAAAACAGAAGTAAACACACAGAGCTAGCTAGGGCTAGCAACCCAATGTGGATCCTGGGTGCAAGCCCATAATGGGGCCCATATTTGCCGCCCATGAAGCCCTCATCTGGGCTCCACTTGTCGTTGCTGGCTGGGTCTTTATTCAATTTCTTCTACGCTCACCTGTGTTTCCTGCATTTCTGTCAGCAAGATCACCATCACTCCTGAAACCACAGAACATTTTTTTAAATCAATATCTGTTTACCATGAAAGATCAAAGCACATTTACACTGAAGTCACATTCATTTAATTCATGCTCCGTCTAAGTGATGTCACCGAATAACAGTATACAGCGCATATTTTAGGCTAAATAAGTAAGACAACTTTGAGTAAACGACTGAAAAACTGACAGCAAACCCTTTACAAAGCTGTTAAAATCTCTCATATACACATAAAGATGCGATTAAAAGCCCAAACGTTCATAAACAAGAGCTCAAGCTTCAAAGCTGCATTTTTGTCTGAAAACAGTTGAGATTCTAGCGGACTTTTCTGAAGACTGTAAAACATTTCTGCGAAGTAAATATTAGACAGAAACATGCTAGTTACTTGTAAGAAAGTGTCTGAAACACTTCTATGTGATATATGTGGGATTTGGGGGACTAAACTCACCTGAAAGCAGTGAAAAAAGCAGCAAGAGACGGAGATCACAGCTTGCAGCTACAGTGTCGTGCCCCGTATCCATGGAAACTCCCTCCACTGCAGTGATTGAACACCTGTATTCAGTGCGCATGCCCATTTAATCACGTCACAGTCACGCAGCATTCACGTTAACAAACCTCTTAAAATCACATCAAATCTTTGTTAACTCATTTTGAAACTCAGTTTGTAGTTTGTAGTATGTGCAAAATGTATGATAGAGGGACAAAGTGACACTTTTATATAGATGTTTTACTGTAGATATAAAAGGACTGATCTACTCATGTTTTAAATTTGCATAATAAACCACAACACTATTTACAACTCAAAATTGGTACTTTATATTGCTCTACAATTGAATTCAACAAATAGAAAATGAGTATGAGTTCTGTACTAGGCAGAACAATTTAGCTCACTAAATCCCACTTTCCTGAAAAAAATATTTACAACATGTTTACTGCAGAATAACCAATAAGTCATGGTTACATGGTTGCAGTAAAACCATGGTTAATTTTGTACTATGGATTTACTACAAAAACCATGGTTCATTTTATAATTACTATGATTTTACTACAGAAACCATCGATACACCATGGTTCTTCTGTAGTTACTATGGTTTTACAACAAAAACCATATGGTAACTGTGGTAAAACCATAGTTGTAATACAAAAACCATAGTTTAACCATGGTTCCCTTTCAGTCGGTGACTATGACGTCACGTCTGTGACCGACGAATAGGAATCTCGCTTTGAGATGCCAAACAAACTCTGCGTTTATTCAAACCCGCCAATGATTTTCATTGGCATACGCTGATCAGGATCAGCTTATCAGCAGATCTAGCGTTCATTAGCTTTTCGCTTCAGAGCCGAGCAGTTCATGCGAACGTTCTGTAAGCCATTCTAACTCTGCGATCGACGGAAGAAAGGCTGGTGTTATGGCGTTGCAGCGACGGTGATTCTAGTCAAGTTGTGGTAGACATTTTGCATTGCACTATCTGCATTTGTTTACCGAGTGGCCATCTTCCCTGTTTGCTACAGCCTTTCACAAAAGAGCAAATCTAAAAGAGTACTTACGGTTTGGTACGTCTTTTTCAAGACGCTCCTTTCGAGGATGTCATACAGATCATGCGTTGTTGGATGTGGCCGTTACCTGACGCCAGCGGATAGCCACAAGCACTGTCTAACATGCCTGGGCATTCAGCATTCTAGAGCAGCATTCGTGGATAGTTCATGTTCCTCTTGTGGAACAGACTGAATTACATGGCCAGTGGGGAAGTCCCTATTCCGCTTCTGCGATCTGAAGCTCGCGCTGGCAGCGACCGCGGAGCTTCCACTTCCGGGAGTGAGAGGGCAAGTCTGATGGTGACTGTGAGTAACTCTCCACAGAGAGCGCCCTCTGTCACACGCGCTCCCACACTGCCGGAGTTCCCATTGGGACAGTTTGGTCCACCGGAAACGGTGCCGGATGTTACCTTTGGGGCTCCCCTTGACGATCAGATGTCGGTTACTGCATCGGGAGGAGAGTACGGTTCAAGAGATGAGGCATCCATGTCCGGAGCGGCGTCCGATGGGCGCTCAACCGTACCGGATACTGATCTGGAACTAGTTGCTATGCTTTCCCTGGCCGCCAGGTGGGTTGGGATTGAGTGGAACCCTCCACAACGTCCTGAGCCTTCCAGGCTTGATGATTGGTACTTGGGTGTGTCCCGTGCGGGTGCGCAAGGACCAACTCCGGTGCCTTTCTTCCCAGATGTGCATGATGATTTTATTCAGTCGTAGAAGGCACCTTTCACTGCCAGGAAGAGATCGAGTGGCTCGTCCTCCTTCACCACCCTTGATGGAGGCACAGCTAAGGGGTACACGGGGGTCCCCCAGGTGGAGAGGTCTGTTGCGATGCAACTGTGTCCACAGGCTTCTACTTCCGGGCAGGATAACCCGGCGCTCCCCTCCCGGGCCTGTAGGCATTCATCGGCCATGGTTGATGATGCTTATAAGGCTTGCGGTGACGCTACGTCATCTGTACACGCTATGGCATTGTTGCAAGTGCATCAGGCCAAGGCTCTGAAAGCACTGCACCAGGGTGGCCATGACTCTCAGAGAAGTTTTCTCAGAGCTTTGTGGCGCGACGGACCTCGCGCTTCGTGCGACAAAGGTTACGGCGCGTGCCCTGGGTCATGCAATGTCCACTATGGTGGTCCAGCAGCGCCATCTGTGGCTGTGTCTTGCTGACATGCGTGATGCAGACAAGATTAAATTCTTGAATGCTCCCGTGTCACAGACCGGCCTCTTTGGCGTTTGCCCAACAGTTCTCCGCTGCCCAGAAGCAGACTGAGGCCATCCGTCACATTTTGCCGCGAAGTCCAGCTACTGCCTCCACAACGGTGAATGCAGACAGTGCCCCTGTCCTGTGTTCAGAAATTGCTACTCTTCTGATGAAAAGAGCAATAGAGCCAGTCCCTCCAACCAATATTAAGACAGGGTTCTACAGCCCGTACTTCATAGTGCTCAAGAAAGGTGATGGGTTACGACCGATCCTGGATCTGCAAGTCTTGAATTAAGCTCTTCATCGGCTTCCATTCAAGATGTTGACGCCAAAACGCATTTTCGAATGCATCCGTCCCCAGGATTGGTTTGCAGCAATTGACCTGAAGGACCTGAAGGACGCATACTTCCATGTCTCAATCCTTCCGCGACACAGGTCATTCCTGAGGTTCGCGTTCGAAGGTCAGGCGTATCAGTATCGTGTCCTTCCCTTCGGTCTCTCCCTGTCGCCCCGTGTCTTTACCAAAGTAGCGGAGGCTGCCCTGACTCCACTTAAGGAGAAAGAGGTTCTTATCCTGAACTACTTCGATGACTGGCTAATACTAGCACAGTCCAGAGCTCAGCTGTGCAAACACAGGGACTTGGTGTTATGACACCTCAGCCTGTTGGGACTTCGGGTCAACCGAGAAAAGAGCAAACTTTGTCCGGTGCAGAGGATCTCTTTTCTCGGGATGGAGCTGGACTCTGTCGCCCAAACAGCGCGACTCACCGAAGAGTGTGCTCAGTCTCTGCTGACCTGCTTGAATACGTTCAAGAACAGGAACGTGGTCCCACTGAAACAATTTCAGAGGCTCCTGGGGCATATGGTAGCAGCTTCTGTGGTAATCCCATTGGGACTGCTCCATATGAGGCCGCTTTAGCATTTGCTTCACGATCTTGTCCCGAGGTGTGCGTGGAAGAGCGGCTCGTTGCGGGTCCAAGTGACTCCGGCCTGTCGCCTTGCCTTTCCCCGTGGTCTGATCCAAAATTTCTTCGGGCAGGAGTGCCCCTGGAACAGGTCTCCAGGCATGCTGTGGTATTCACGGATGCCTCCACCACCGGATGGGGTGCCACGTACAATGGGCATGCAGTTTCAGGGGTCTTCGCGCCATTCACATTCCAGGTGTGTACAACCAGACGGCTGAGAGCTGTCTTGAGCCCAAGCGCTCCTTGGAGAATGGAGACTCCATCCCCTGACGGTTTAGCTCATATGGGAGAAGTTCGGAGCCGCACAGGTAGACCTGTTTGCCTCTCCAGAGACCTCTCATTGCCAGTTGTTTTACGCTCTGACCGAGGGAACCTTAGGCAGAGACGCCCTGGCACACAGCTGGCCTCAGGGGCTATGCAAATATGCGCTCCCCCCAGTGAGCCTACTCGCACAGTTCCTGTGCAAGGTCAGGGAAGACGAGGAGCAGGTCCTGCTGGTAGCTCCTTATTGGCCCACCAGGACCTGGTTCCCCAAACTCATCCTCCTTGTGACAGTCCCTCCCTGGCCGATTCCTCTGAGGAAGGATCTACTGACTCAGAGACAGGGCATCCTTTGGCACCCGCGCCCAGATTTGTGGAAACTCCACGTCTGGACCCTGGATGGGACGTGGAGGTTCTAGGTGACCTACCTCAAGGGGTAGTTGAAACCATTTCTTCTGCGAGAGCGCCTTCAACTAGAGCTGCCTACGCGTTGAAATGGAACCTGTTTGTTGACTGGTGTTCTTCTCAAAGAGAAGACCCCCGAAGAGTTGTGCTTCTCTTCCTACAGCAAGGGTTGGAGCGAAGGCTGTCTCCCTCCACTCTTAAAGTCTATGTAGCTGCTATCGCAGCACATCATGACCCTGTCGATGGCAGGTCTGTGGGTAAGCATGATCTGGTCATCAGGTTCTTTAGGGGAGCTAGAAGGTTAAATCCTCCTAGACCTCCTACTGTACCCTCTTGGGATCTCTATCTTGTGCTACGAGCATTGAGAGAAGATTTCTTTGAGCCTTTGCAGTCAGTCAAGTTGAAGTTTCTTTCAATGAAAGCGCTCCTCCTGCTTGCATTGGCCTCCATCAAAACAGTAGGGGACCTTCAGGCATTTTCAGTCAACGATTCGTGCCTCGAGTTCGGGCCCAAGGATTCCCAGGTAACACTGAGGTCCCTCGGGACTGGTGTCCAGTTGGTGGTGCGATGACTGGCCCCTTTGTTCCGGCTCGCCGGTAGGAAGCAATATAACTGCCGGACCAACCTCCTCGGGGGAAGTGCACACTCCATCCTGTTTGGAGTATCCGCCAGAGCGGGCAGGAGAAAGTGTGGAGAAGAGCTGTGGGTGCGTCTCGAGGCAGACACAGCACCTCCTGGTGGCCCATGAATGGACATCCTAACCGTCCCAGATCAGGACCCCTTCGTGCTCGGTGACCTTCTAGCCGTGAGGAACTCCCTCAGGTCCTTCTTCGGCTTTGAAGCTGCCTGGTTAGAGTAGCGTTTCACTCTTCATGGAGGTGCCCGAGAGGCCACACTTTGTCTCTGACTTCCTCTATAATTTGAAGAGTAAGTCTGCTGAGCTCGTCGTCCGGCTCGAATCCCACTCCCCCCCAAAAAATTGCTTGGGTATGCGAAGGTTTGCATTGCACTCTTGATGGCCAAAGGGTCAGAACGGATATAACTTCTGAAGGCATCCGAGGACCAGCGGCCTAAGGTTTGGATTTGGTTGGGAGACAGGCCTCTCTCTGCTGCTGAGGTAGCTGCTCCTATTCTGAAGGAGTGGGATGAGTATTTCTCAGGGGAATAACCTGATAGCTGCAGGATGTTTTTTAGGTGCTTCTGAAACCAGAATCTTGATACTGGTTTATTTACTTCGTCTATGAAAAGGGGGTCTGAGAGGGAATATGCGAATGAACTTCTGAAGGCTAAGAATGCTCGCAAGGTCTGGTAGGGCTGAATGGGACAGTTGAGGTCAAAGATGTATATATAGTGACCTTTTTTCAGCTGGTCTGTCTTACTTTGTTTTATGAGAAAGGCTATGGTTTGATTATCCATGATAGTCAGATCGGAAATGGTGGGATGGGTGTGGGGCTTGAAAGGGGAATTAACAGTAAGTTCTGAGCATCTCAGAAACCCGAAGAATGCCAGAGTGAACATGGCATCAAGGGTTCGAGCTATGAGGGGGAATGAATATCCCCTGCGGAGGGTGGTGATACATCTGGACAAGATTTTGAGGGTAATGGGTAGTCTCGGATCTGGGCGGGAAGGGTTCTCTTTCTGGATCCCTTTAAGCATACGGGAGGTTTGAGCGTTAGAGATGGCAGGGGAGGCGGAACCAGAGATTAACTTATGAAAAAATTGGAGACCGCTTAGGTAACCTTTGATGGAGCCCGCTTGGAGCTTTCTATAGGAATTCAAATAGGAAATGAAAGACATTATGGTGAGCAGGGAAAAGTCTGGGAAGACCAAGTTGTAGGAGAAGTGAAATTACTTAAACGCTCTCCAAGCTGTTAGATAAGATTGGAGCATACGGGGGGCCACTGCTAGCAGGATGGAATTGAGGGATTCATCAAGGAGGGGCCTTAATGGGTGAGTCAAGGGAATATTAACTGCGAATAAGGAGGTACTGGTGTTGGCAGGGGGTCGGCATCTGGGGCCAGCTTCCTGAATCTCTGCCAGAATCTGTCGCTGCCGTAGAAGGGAGGTTATAATGCCCAAGTCCAGGGTTATTGTCTGAGGAAAAAGAGATATTGCGATTAGAATCAAAGTTAATGTTATATGGGTCCAATGAAGGGTTAAAGTTTTGTGGAGCAGATGGCCAGGTGAAAGTAAATGTATCTGGATTGCGTTGCTGAATATTTCCCGAAGGGCGGAGGGAGGCGGAGTCTTGGAGCAGTTGACCCGGAAGTGGAAGAAGATCGGCAGAACCGGGATGCTGTGGCTGGAACAATGGCTGGGCTTGGCTGGTGCTGGCTGCGGGCTGGTGGAGGCTGGAACGGCGGGAGGCGAATGAGGCTGGGCTGAGTAGAGTGATGAGTTTTCTTTGAAGCTTTCCCTTTTGCGAGCGGGAGAGGTGTTGTTGGTGGAACTGTGCCAGGTAGTTTTGATTCCAGGAGGTTGAGGAGGTCTTGCTTGCTAGCTTTCCGGGAGTAATGAATGTTCGCAGCAGAGAGTGTTTGGTGGAGGTTTATAATTGTCCATTTCCCTGTTGATGATCTGGCGGATGAGTATGAGGAGGCTGGTGAAGGCCTGGGTGATCTGGCGGGCGGTGGGGAGCGAGATCTGGTGTGTCTCGGCATGGAAAGTGGTTGAGGCCTAGCGGGCCTAAGGCCTTGGGTAGCGGCTGTGGCCGGTTCGGAGTGGCGCTCAGGTGGGGCGGCGGTGGCCAGTTCAGAGTGGCGCTCAGGCAGAGAGGCGGCTTGCTGGCTGGGTGTTCTGGGTGGAGGAATCGGATCCTCATGACTGTAGTCGGATGCATCAGATGCAGACATCTTGTTTGGCATGTAGTAAATGCGTAACGAGATAAAGAGATAAGGAAAAGGAGCCTATTTAAATGATTGTTTATGGATTTGATTGGCTGAGAGGAAATAGACCGATTAGAAAATTGAAAACAGCTGTAGCTAATCATTGCGTCATTGCTTCTCCCGAAACGTGTTTTTGACAAAACGGCACTAAGTGTAAAGCCCCTCTCCCCATGACTATGCTGCTTATTTATCGACCACTTAAACAAAACCCAATGTTTATCTCTGAGATGCATGATTTTCTTACATCCATCTGTACCACTTCTGCCAACATTATTATATTCTGTGACTTTAATGTTCATGTAAACACTCCTTCATGCCATTTGGCAGAGTTTTTACAACTATTGGACTGTCTAAATTTTCAACAGCATGTTGATATTCCCACACATTTAAGAGGGCATATCTTGGAACTGGTTATTACAAACTCTGTACCCATTAGCAACCTTTCTGTGTATGATCTGGGGGTGTCTGACCACAAGGTTGTTCCGATGGAGCTGTCACTCCCTTGTTCCCCCACAAAAGCAAAACGTCAAATATGTTACAGAAATTTGAAAATGATCAACCCAGATACTCTGAGCAAAGATCTTCACCATATCTCCTCTGTTGAATGTTCCTCAGTCACTGAGTCAATTGAATTTTACAATCAATAGTTCAGCAGTCTCCTTGATTTCCATGCCCCTGTCAGATATAGAACTATCTTCTTCTCATGTTCTGCCCCCTGGTATACATGTGAGTTGTGTTCTTGAACGACGTCTACAGGACTCAGGACTCACTATTCATAAGCAAGTTTACAGAGAACATAAGAAGGCATATGCTAGAGCATTGAGAGCTGCAAGATCAGTTTTATTCAAATATCATTAACAATAGCTCTGGAAATTCTAAACAACTTTTCTCTTCAATTAATCGCCTATTGAAACCACAATTTCAATCTCATCTGGAAGCTACAGAGGAGAAATGCAATAACATCATTATTTTCTTAAGGAAAAAAGTGGATACCATCCGCTCGTCTCTATTGAGTTCCTCTGCACTTCCTGTCCTGATGGATGAAAGGTCCGGTTTAATACCCAGATCCTGCGCGTCTCGCTTTTCCAGCGTTTGTATGAAAACACTTGGCTTCTTCTAACTTTGGTTTATAATTGACTTTTTATGTTTACCTCGTTTTAAATCTGACTCCAATTTTAAGTTCTCTGAGATTAAAATTAGAATACTAATAGGTGCTGATCTTGAATTTAGTTTTGAGACCTGATTCTTCTAGATATTCTATACTTTCAATTATTCGTTCATTGTGGGACCTAAAGTCGTCCGAGTCTGGCATCAGCCAGAGCGCCATCTCTTACATAACATTGCCAGCCTGATAATTACTCAGAGGTTGGACGTTTAACTAATACCTTTTTGATATTATATTTATATGCATGCTTTTTATACAAAAAAAAGTTTTACTTAGTCTTACCAATACCAACGTGTTAACTTCAGTGATTGCAGAAATCAAGAGGTCTCTGCAAGAAAGTGCCAACTGATTCATCTCCCCATGCCTCTAGTTTGCATATCCTTGCCTCCCGCGTGCTGCAGCGTGGAGGTTTCTGCCTACAGGCCTACAGACCCCCCTCCTGATTTTACCCTATTCCTTATATACCCAGACCAATACCCACACAAATCTTTTTCTCAGCTGAAAACTGGTTTGTAAGGAGTTCCCGCACCCCCAGGGTCCGCACTTGTTTGGAGAGCTCCATCTCTTGCTCCAGGGGAAGAACTTCTCATTACCCAATCCTGTGAATGTTTTCAATCTTTTTAACAATGTAAGTGACTGCTGTGAAATTGAGATCCCTTTACCAATCGCACAAAGACCTTTCAAATGATTCTATACATGACAGTGAAAAAACAATATCTTCACAAGATATGACACTCATAGCTTAGTGATTTTCCATGAAGACTTTTAAGGAGAGGAATGTGAGATTGGAAAAAGTAATTGCTGCACAGCTTTAGTCTCATCTAAAACAAAATAATTTGTTCAAGAGAGAAAGTGAGGAAAGAGTGAGTTTAAGAGAATGAAATGTGAAATCCCAATTCTACAGCAATAGGGGCTATTGCATTGACTTGAACAACCCTCAATCAAAAGATTAACTCTCACATTGAGTTCTTCAATGAGGTTAACCTTTATATCAGTTTCACCAGTTCAGCCTGAATCTGGAGGTTTGCACTTGCGTTGTATTTGTGCTACGGGATTCCTTAAGTGGTCCTCTCTGCATAAAGGGGTTTCCCAAGGTTGCTGATTGGCTGGAAGTCAGTTGTTGTTGAAGTCTTGGGAGGTCGATGATTGGGCGGTGGCTTGTTGCGGGCGCGTTGTGGTCCGTTTGATGCGGTGCTGTCGGAGACTTTGAGACACGGCAGATAAAACTTAACTTATATGAATTCTCACTGAAAGAAAAAAAAATAAAGTAACAAGACTAGATTGGTTTTCTTCTCATTGTGGCTAGGCAGCAGCAGTCGTCTCTTAAAAGAACGCAAAAGCTGGTAAAGAGCATAGTTTTAGCAGAGAGCTGAAGCTAAAAGCGCAGAGCTAAGAGCTTTGAGCTTTGAGCCAAGAGCGTGATTTGAATAGAGTCTAGAGCTTTTAAACTAATCTTTGAACACATCCCAAAATCGTGTTGTGAGATTTCTTCTCCCAAATCATAAATCTAAATGTTATCTTATCAGTCATGGTCTGAGTTTTACAAGGTAATTGAGGCAAAACCATACTAAACACGGATATTAAACTATACGCCATTCTATAGTTATTTAAAATACATATACAATGAGTGATTAACACATGATAATTAAATGTGTGGGATACATATAACATGCAGTTATACATATCAGTGATTTAAGTCCTGTTTAGTGTATTTTCAGGCCTGAATAGGCATGAAAAGGCAAGTTTTGGGCCAGGGTTAATGGTCTCCTCAGGAATTTCGGACTGGTCCTAAGTTGGGGGATGGGGATCCGTCCAACAAAATCTTTAATTATTTTTCCAGTGTAATGATAATGATGTCCTGTGTCTTTGACATTATCTTGGTTATTTACACAATATTGACAATCTCATTCCTGAGTTGGGATTCTCAATATGTATTCTTTTTTGTTAATGTTGTTAACTGTCCTGTGACAATGTCTGTTGGATCTGCTTACAAGAGGTGGCAACCGGATGCCATGGGCCGATTTATGACTTCCTGTTGTCTTGAGGCCTCTTTGTGGAATTCGGCTCCCCATGTTTCAATGTTCCGATCGAATCTTAAGTGTCTGATACACTCTGATATGCTACACTCATGTCAGATATCTGTGTATAATGTCTTATTTCCACCTTAGGAATATTCCCAAACTGCGTCCAGCACTCACTTTTGCTGATGCAGAAAAGTTAGTTCATGCGTTTGTCTCCTCCAGGCTGGATTTCTGCAATGCACTTCTCATTGGGACTACTAGAAAAACACTTCAAAAGTTGCAGTATATCCAGAACAGTTCTGCAAGGATTCTGATGAGAGGGTGTAAATACAATCATATTATGTCCATTCTTAAATCTCTTCACTGACTCCCTGTTTCATTCAGAATTGATTACAAGGTTGCACTTCTTACCCACCAGTGTATTTATGGGGATGCCCCTCCCTACCTCAAAGAGCTTATTACCTCACATACCTCCACACGCAACCTCCGCTCTACATCAGCACATCTTCTGAAACTTCCTAAAACTAAGCTTCATACTATGGGAGATCGGGCCTTTTGCTCAGCTGCACCTAGACTGTGGAATGCTCTCCCTGAGCATCTGAGGA
>JAUMHG010000019.1:3468485-3478697 GCA_032359395.1 Enteromius anoplus
GTTTTAGACGCTTCGTGAACGTACCCTTATGTTACATTTAATGCTAAAGTATCATTAACGCCAATACAAACATTATTAATTAATCTCAAACTATTGTCATTTTAAAGTGTGTTGTTTTGTTATATTACTGTTTAACAGAATTTTGAATCAATAAAAGCAGTGTTGGTGAGCATAAGAGACAAAAGAGACTCAAAACCTTCAATAAATCTTAATAATTCCGAACATTTACACACTTTAAAATCTAAAAATCTAAAATCAAATTAAGTAAGCCACGTTTAGTCACCTCGCCCCACCACACTCTCCTCCTCGACTATGAAAACAGTCCTCCGAATGAGTAACTAGCAGCAGGAACGAAGCACACCTCAAAGGAAGGAGGAGGGAGAAATAATGCCCCCCCCCCGGTCGGTTCGGATGAGTCTAGCGTTCCAACCTAGAGCTCTATCTGCTTTAATATCTCAAACCTGTTCAAAAAGAAACGCCAAACAGATACTTCAAAAACAAAAGGAATAGAGTGAGGAGGAACAGATAAGCCAGAGATTGAATAAAGAGATTGAAGATAGAGCTTAGTGGAAAAATAAAACACATCAAAAGTGGCCCTAGCACCTACGAGGAGAAAGTCAAACACACAGAAGCCCCCTAAAAACCACAATATCCTCTGGAGCCGGACCAAAGCGCTGTCATTCACGCTGAGAGTGTCCAAACAACAGCTTCTGATGACAGATCTGAACCGCTGGGAGAAGGTCAACGGTGAGTAGTGCCAAAACAGAGACGCTAGGAAGCTAGGAAAGTGTTCTGGCTGACCTGAAGAGAGTAGTTTCCTCACAACTGTCATCAGTAACGACTAATAATTCATCTGATTTACAGCAGCAGTTATTTTTCTTGTAAACACACACAGAGGTTGTTACGAACTCTTGTGAGCTGCCTACAGAGGGAGCATTTTAAGGCATTAAACATGAACTCGCATGAACTAACTAAACATTATACAATTTTTAGGTGCACTGTGGAACGTGAACATAAATGATGGAAAATGATCCATTATTATTAAATTATTATACTAATATTAAATATTTAAATAAAACCATTGTCATCAAAATAATTTGAAAAATAATATAGTTTAAATAAAATTAAATGAAAAAGAAATATAATTAATAATAATACTGTACTGTACATGAAAACATTTGATGTTTTATCATAAAAGAATCTGTTATGTAAATTATAGAAACTAAATCAATAAAGAGATATAACTGTAATGACACTAAGGTCCTGTAAAATGTATTATTTTTTATTATTATTAAAATAAAAAGCATAGTATATTTACATATATTAATAAGACAAATAAGAGCATATAAATGTATACATGAATCTATATATATATATAATTACTACTGTACTGTAAAATGAAAAACAATTTATTTGGTTATTATTTAAAAATAAATATTACTATTGCAGTAATACTACAGTGAAGCAAAAGTGTATTTATTATTATTATTAAAAAAATACATAAAAAAACAATCCCACCCCTCTAAAGTAGTCAACTGAGATTTTGTGATCAGAAGTGTTATTTTTATGACTTGTCGCACAGGATGCTGCCTAAGAAGGAAGCAAGGAGGCCGCAACGTTTTGGACCCCAAACCCGCAGCCACAATCCCAACATCCGGTTTATGAATAGAATTCTCAACGTAATATTAAAGGCATTTTTATTGCAGTGCCGTGATTAATGACATTATTTAATGCATCACTGATATTGGGCCAAAACAGGCTGTTGCCTTCCCAGAATCCATCTGGGGTCTGTTACTGAGTAGCTTTTTCATGCATGAGAGAGGAGGATTGAGTTGACCTATTCTTTACTGATTAAAGGGGATGACTAGGATCGAGTGAGAGAGAGAAAACCAGAAGAGGTGGAGACGCCATCCAAGAAATCACGCTTTACAGAAACACCTCATGACGACAAACCTTTTCAGATCATATTTTGTTTCTTCAGTTCAATTATTTACTGCTCTGTAATCTTGGTCAAACTCCCTGAGATCCTGAGATCAAGCTTCTTCCCGTCTCAGTTTTAGAGTTCATTAAATTCCTTCAGCGCTGTTTTCAAGACCCCACTTGGCCCAAACCAAATCACAAGAGATTAAAACTAATGAACAACCCCTTTACTTGCCTACTCTACAGTACTTTATATCTGTGAACATTAACCTGAACCTTCCTTATTAAACCTGGGACAAGACAACACAATCCACATCAGACAGCTGACTTATCTACTCACTCCCTTAACATTTGCACTAACTCCCTGTTTAATTCAGGGTACATTTTTAAATATCACTTTTAACCTATCACTACCTTTCACTCAACAACTAGGCACCTCCATATCTTCTGGATCTTCTCCATATAAATATCCCGTCCCATAACCTAAGGTCTATTTGGGCAGTTACACTTGTACTTCCTCGTACACGGACCGCTTCCATGAGGTCACAAGCTTTTGATTATTAAATATTTGGCACACACATCTACATATACAGTACTCAACCTTCGAAGTGGATCAAAAACCTTTCATCAAAGTTGTCTTAAGACAAGAATGGGTATTGTTTTTGATTTTAGGACAACTTTTTAACATTAGAAAAATTAAAAACTACTAGTTTATGCTGCTAACGTCTGTGACACGTCTTAAATATCAAACTAAACACAGTGGCTGAAAGACTATGTCATACAGAGCATTGTTAAATTTTAACACGGACTAACGTCCTGATTTGACAAACCCTCATTTAGCCAGCAGGTTTGCCTTAGTAGTGTTATATGTAAAGCAGCAGAATCAAAGCTTCCAAAGCATGTAAACAAGCACACAGACGCAAAAACAAAAGATAAACAAGATTCAAGACAGACAGGACAAGTGACAATTAGCGTAAACCCTGCATATGTTACAGCATCTCATTTAAGCCAGGTCTGCTCAGAGAAACCTGACTCTGTTCACGGGGGTCAGCGAGTGTTTTTGCTGCAGGGCTGTAAAAGCGAGGCCTTTGAGTTCAGCATTAACCTAATAAAGCACAGGACCTCTAAACAGCTGGAATATAAGGTCTTTAAGTAAATATATGGCCTCATAGAGCTGAGAGCGGCTGAGCTCTGCTCTTTAGCACACATTAAGGTGTCTGATGACATCACTGCTGTATGACATCATCCAGCGACAGCTAATGCTTCTGCAGAGGAGTAACACGCATCATGACATCGTGTCTAGATTCATACCGTCCCATAACATTAGACTTTAATCCTGCTTTTAAGAACAACCACCACAAACAGCAACTGAATGCTGACAGTAACACTACTTAACTTCAAATTAAATGCCAAACGTTACCAGAGGACCTGAGAGAGAGCAAGCAGAAAGGAAAAAGCACTAGTCAGAAGCTCAAACTGACATGGTCTGATCTGAGTCAGCATGTGCAAGTTTTTAATCAATCAGCCTGAAACTAAGCACTTGTGAGGAGGAACTAATCACTGGATTTGCCAAGTTTGTCAGGTTGGCAGTATCAAGTCGTTACACATTACTTTGGACGGCGGTTTATTAAAACAATCTCTTTCTTGGCCAAAATAGGCTGCAAAAAGGGAACCAACTTTGTTCACAGCCAAACTTCATTCTTCTTACAGACAGAAACATTACTGTTAGGGGTTCATAAGAGTTATGTCTGCATTCATATGAAAATATATATTTTTTTCCCATTTAAAAGAACGGCTTTTTTTCTATATGAATATATTTTAAAAAGGTCATTTATTTCTGTGATCAAAGCTGAATTTTCAGCATCATTACTCAAGTCTTCAGTGTCACACGATCCTTCAGAAATCATTGTAATATACTAAATTATTGCTCAAGAACCATTTCCGATTTTTTACCAAGGTTGACAATGTATCATTTCATTCTTTTGAAGTTCAAACGAACAGCATTTGTTTGAAATAGAAAACTTTTGCAACATTATAAATGTCTTTATTGTCACTTCATTTAATTCCTCTCAGCTGAACTGAAGTATTTGGCCTAATACTTTTCAAATAAATCCTACTGGCCCCAACGTTTTGAACAGCTATTAGCATCTGTAAATGAGATGTAAATAAACCAGAGCCTAATCTTGCATATTAATGGTGTTTCTAAACGCATTTTGTTCTCTTAACAAGCTGGATTAAAACTGATCTTCAAGATTAGAGGGGAAAAAAAGTGCCACCGTAATGCAAGACCACTGCAACACAAATCCACATAATTACATAGATATTAAACCAACACGAACAGCGACAGAGCTACATTCAGTACATCAGTAATCAACAAAGCTGTCTCTCCAGCATGTTTCAAATGAGCGAGGAGAGTCTAGTTTGACAGTTTAATCAAATGAGTCGAGAAGCAGATGTTAAAAATCCCCACTGATGAGAATTCATTAGTCGCACTGGAAAAGAAAGCTCTAGTTTAATGCATTATGGGATACTGCATTCAGTCATCTCCAAGTATTCCAAGCAGAATACATATTTCTGAAGATCAAAATCATGTTGTTTTGCAGTGCTTTATAGGTGTGCAGCAAATCTGCAATCTAGAAATATCTGTCACGCCAATAAAGCACAAGTCGAGAGGAAGAGCAGCAGAAGAGGGACAGCGATCAAGCCCAGGAGAGGAGCCGTGTGCTCTCGCTCTCTCCTAATATGGCAGGCTTGTCTCTGACTGTGATCCATGCGGGCTTCGGCCCAGAGACGGCTGCTCCCTCCCAGAGTCTGATTAGATCAAAGTCCCTCCCCCTTCCATCTCCCGTCTCAGAGGGCTCAAAAGAGCCTCTCTCTCCCCTACAGACCCAACTGACCAGCCCCGGCCTGCGACGAGCCCCCCTTCAGCCGAACCGCCAGCCTTTAACACAAGCGTCTGGAATATTCCCCAATTTAAAGCACAGAGAAAGAGGGGGGGGGGTGTATGATCGTATCACCCCCACCCTTTTCCCAGAAGGTTTTGGCTCCATCCCAAGGAGCTGGAATGAAATGCAGGAATCCAGGTAGAAAATGAATGCAAGGATCGCGTGCGGTCAAATCTTTCTTACTCACACTCTTACACACACACACGCACATGCACACAAGCGGAGAGGAGCTGCTTTTTTGTTGGTGGTGGAAACTATGGTTATCAATGCAAGTTTGTAAGTAAGGGGAAAGTTTTACCAGGCAAATATTATGCCAAGTATAGGTATTTAAGTTCTAATTTACATTTAAAAACAAGCTTGGTTGACCGTTGTACTGTACTGTATGTAAAGTAACTCATTTAAACCATGTAAACAAAAACCAATAAAAATATATCTTATTTAGTATTACATACATATATATATAAACAGCTATAAAAAAAATCAACAGCATACTTTATTCTTATTAATAATTATAAGCACAACAATAAATTATAATTTAACTAACACATCTTGTGTTTATTTCATGTGTTTTCTGTGTATATTTATTACGTATATATAAAGACACACACAGCTTTATAAGAATATTTAAATTCATAAAAATTAGATGTATAAATTCACTTATCATTAATAAACACAATATACACATATTATGTAAACAACACCAGTTTTTTGGATGCGATTCATTGTTTGACAACACTAAAAATAATACATTTAAATAAACTCTCCACTGTCCAAGGATAAAACAAAAGGAAAGAGAACTGAATACAAACTGATACATTAAATTAACTTCAAATGAATTCTATTGAAATGTATAAATTCAGACTTTTGAGAAAGAAGGACATTATCAAGTCAATCATCAGCGCTGAATCAACCAAACAAACAAGGAATCATCCCCACACCCTCTTCTGCTGCATCTATCTGTCTCTCCCTTCCTGTGCCTCGTTGTTTTTATTAACAAACTCTTCTGCTCTTTCGTTCTCACAGTCTGGGGAGAGAGAGGGGACTGCTTGTTTTCATGTCGTAAGTAAACATTATTCCCATGGTCATACCACTATATATAGACGGACATGAGTCCCAATGAAAAAACGCTCCGTTCCCTCCCAAATCTTCCACCGCGGCCTGTGATCGCTATGACAACAGGGAATAAACACACAGAGGAGGAGGATAGACCGCAGGAGCACTGTATCTGTACATCAGCTCTCTCTCTCTCTCTCGATCCCACACCGCTGATGAGGGACAGAGATTTCCGGAATCCAAAAACGCAACGCAAGATGTTAATACGGTCTCTTTCACAAGGAGCAGACTGTTACAATGTATAAACCAGCTACATCCAGGCACAAAAACTTGTCTACAAGTTGTAAACTGATGGAGGAGATGGAGACAGGAAAGGAACAATGTGGACTCATCAATCAGCTTTACTTCTACAATAAATTCAGGGTCACAGTTTTAGCCCAATGACCTCCATTCAACCGGACGAATGGATCCAATTATTGACCCAGTTTATATGTAAGGTGTGTGTGTGTGAGAGATTTGATTCTGTTTCTGCTTCTTTGTTCTTACACAACAGAGCAGAAACTATAAAAGCCATTAAAGCAGGTGTGAACCTGCACATACAGTTAAACACTAATCCTTGTGTGTCTTCTCATCAAACATATCCATGCGTTACTAGTGAACACATTACAATCCAGTGGTGCTTTGCAAGCACACCAAAATAAAAACACAACAAAAATCTAAACACACTGTATATACATACTAATATGCCAGCCAGTATTCACGCATGATTCTGCTCTATTTTCACTGGCGCACCAGGAGGTCAGAGGTCAAGAGTCACTAGTTCATGGACTGTGTTTGTCACTTGAGTCTGCTCACCTCTCAAACTCGGAGGTGGTAAATTCCTCTACCTGTGATAATTATAAAGCGGTGAGAGGTCACAGGTCAAGGAGGGTCAGGGCCTGCTGACTGAGTGGGAGCAGTAATGTAAATGGCGAGCCGAAAGCCGGTCAGCACACACATACGAGCACAGCCTGCTGGGATTACTGGGTCAGGTGATTGTGGCGTGCTCAGAACACAACAATCTATAGCATTCTGAAAGCTGGGATTTTAGGCGACTCGTGTCACAGCTGCGAGGAGAAGCCAGATCAAAAGCAGTCAACGTTTCAAAAAAAAAAAAAAAAAAATCTAATTACGCCCCGAGTTCATGTGAAAACATTTCATTCTAGAGCCACTTCTGTGGGGCTTGAGTTTGGTTTGACCGACAAAACAGACCTTAAAGGGATGAAATGAAACAAAAAGTGTGTCATGCTTTACTCATCTTCATGTCTTCCAAAACCAGTGTGACCTGCTTTCTTCTGCAGAAGACAAAATATATCTTAGCCCTAGGGAAGGGAATATATGCTTTAAAAAGTAGATTTAAATCAATTTAAACCGAAGGATGAAGGGAAAATGCTTATAAAATACTGGTAATTATTATCAACAACAACAAAAACTATTGTAAACTTTTATTATTTTTAAATAATTTATTCTTTAATTCATTACATTATAAAATGTAACCAAAATAGAAGTATATTACTATTAGGCCTACAACAGTTTACTGATACAACTGTACTCTTAAATACTGTTATTACTACTATTAGTAATAAAATAGTAAATTAATTATTATTAATAATGTAAATATTAACAAATCAACAACAAATCTGCAACAATTTATTTATTTTAAAATAACAGTAAAATTACAATAATAATATACTTGGGTTTTGAAATCTAAAACCATAGCAGTTTTTTTTTTTTTTAGTTGGAAAAACTACATAAAGGCCTTCTATATTGATGAAAACTAATTTAAGAAATATAATATTAATTATTATAATTTTTATTACTATTTTTGTTGTTACTATTATTATACATCCATACATATATTTATACATCCATTTTATTTAATAGGGCAAATGTAAATAAATATTACTATAGAATACTTAAAATATATATATATTTTTTTAAACTACACTAATTAGAATTTTATTTTACAGAACAACAATAAAATTACAATATTTATATTCATGTGCTTTTATTTTGGTGGAAAAACCCAGGGTGACCGTAAAGCTGCTCTTTTGTCGTCAAAAAATTTATAAATGACTCTAAAAGATTTATAAAAAATGTTTAACATGCATTGCTGCCAAATACACGTTATAAGCTGATCCCGAGCCTTAGACTCTAAAAACAACAGAAACAGCTGCTTGCATGTAACAAAGGCCACAAATCACAAAATTACAAGTTAGCATTCCTGTAACTAGTATATCAGTCCCATAAAGGGAAAGCAAAAGTAACAATCAAACGTGTGAGAAAAGACAGCGAGGAGAGAGTGGGAGGAAGATATCATTGCAGTATTGCTCTTTCTCTTAGCTACATGCAACTTTGTCTTTTATGGAATGAGAAGTATGAATGAGAACCAGATGTAGGCCTGACAACACAACAGGCCCGAAGGATAAAAATAGGTGGCGATAAACGGACGGGATAGTTTCTGTGATGAGGGGGAGGACGAGGCTGATAGTGGCAGTAACTTGGCCGTTCCCATCTGGAGGCCTGCGCCAAACTCATCAACTTCCTATTCATACACAAGAAAAAGAAGAAGAACAAGAACGTACGAAACACAGGTTTCTTCAAAATGTAGCTGTGGTCTACTGAAGAGGGACAAAAGAGGGTCATTGTACGTGGCGTCCTGCCAGTCCAAATCTATAAAACAAGCACTCAGCTGCAGAAAGATTACAATAAAAATGCCTCGTTTAAGTTGTGTTCAAGGATCTCTGAAATTTAATGGCTAATAATCTCGTCTCCTGTTACGACTTGAAGAGCTGCGTGCTGATGTCATCTAATACTCCATCAGTCTGTTTCCAGAAAAACAGTCGAACAAGCATCTGAACAAAAGGTTAAACTGTGACGAGACCGTCGTTAATTTTCATTCTCCGAGATGTAGACTAAATATGGGCTCCTCTGCGACATGTCCCAGAGAATCGACTTGACGTTGACCTTTCTTACCCAGCCCAACTGGAGACTTAAGAACTTGCAAGCTTTAAATAAGTAAAAACTGTGATCCCTTTAAGACGTGAAAAGGGAGAGAAAAGGAAAAAAGCAGCAGCAAAAAATGAGAGAAAACTCTGTTATTGCAGCTGTGTCCGTTCTACTATTTCTGGAGAAGGAAAGAATCCCTACAAATGCAGAGAACAGGTCAAGGTCATTTTTTTCAGCTCAAAATCCTAAATAAAAAAATAGGAGCATTAGGATTTTGTGCATCACAGGCAGGGTTATTATGGTTAACTAAAGTGAAAACTGAAACTAAAATTTAAATCATAAAAAGAAAGAATTAAAACAAAACAGATGCAGTAAAATATAATAAACTCTTAAACTCTTTAGTTTAACCAGATAAACTTAAAAACTTTGTTGAAATAAATAAACAAAATCTACACAAAAAAATCAATTTCCAAAAAAACCCCAACTAATTAAACCTTTATAATTAAAATGAAAAAGGAAAATATAAAAATAAAAACTGCATAAACATTATATTAGGATCTCAGTGATACTAAAATAACATTATGAAATAATTTTATAAAAACAAATGACACATTCTCTTAATTTCTTAAACAAAACAAACTAATTATCACTATTGTAAAAATAAATATAAATAAATAAACATATTAAAATATTATTAGAATAAATACAATAACTGTGTTACTATTTTTTTTTTACTGAAATGCAATAAAAATAACATATTACCAATATAAGTAAGTATCAAGTGGAAGTTGGTAGTAATAATGATAAATGCTTACTAGTGGTGTATTGATACATCGTATTGTATTGAACCGTTCGGTACAAGGCTTTCGGTTGATGATTCAGAAAAAAAAAAAAAAAAAAGAAAAAAAAAAGAATAAACTGTAAAATATAATGTTTTCAGTGCTAAGCTCAACAAGGCAGCGCAAACGACGGGACAGAGAACCCGCGTCTGCTCCTCCCACCCCCAAACAGACGAGAACCAGAAACACACACATTACAAACTATCACCCGTGGCTTTCAGGTAACGTTTGCCATTTCAACCCAACATCCAGCTGTTTAACCAGAGCTGCATCTTTCTGCTCTAACACACTGAAATAATGTTTGTATTGGCGTTAACCATACTTTAGCATTAAATGTAACACGAGGTACGTTCACAAAGCGTATAAAAACGCGAGGCGTGTCGCTTCCTCCACCAATTTCAAAGCGCTTTGCGCTCGCGCGTCTGTAGCGTCTGCTGTTACTTGGCAACCATGAAAGCGCTGTCAGT
>JAUMHG010000019.1:3482667-3504223 GCA_032359395.1 Enteromius anoplus
ATGGAAATATATGGAAATATATTTGCCAGTATTTAAAGTATTCATCCTATATCATTTTATGTGACGTTAGGGTACCTTGGAAGTCTGTCTGAAACCAGAAGGTATCAAAATACTACCTGTTTAGTCACTAACATTCAGTTTGAGTTGCAGCCAACGCAAAAGAGCACGTACTCAAGAGAAACGCCTCAAACCCCTAAACCCCAAATCCACCCTGAACTACAGCCTTCCTCCGCGTACAATAGCCTGAAGATATGAACCACACACTGAGAGAGAGGGACATCTGACCTCTGACATGGAATCCGGGCAAGTCAGATCCTGTTGAGAGGGTCGGGAAGCACGCAACACACTGGAAAGTCAGAGGAAGCTTAGAAATAGGCAAGAGGTGTCTTACCTCACTATAATGAAACAGAATTTTTTATATGTTTCAAACTGACATTATAAAACATTTTCATGTGATTTATTTTGTTTAGGCCACACCCCCTGCAATACCTCTGTTTCTCACCAGGGGAAAGCACTGTGTTTGATCATATCAATAAAACTAACTCTGAGCAACAATAGCAAAACTGTTAATCAGCAGCAAGTGTCTAAGACTCAATAAAGTATGAAGAAATCTATACAAGTATCTATAAAATAGCGACAATAGAATAAATGTAATAATACGCATTACTTAGTACATTCAGCTTACTGGCAAAAGTTTAGAAATATTGGATCCTACCTTGATTAAAAATAAATTATATGTATATATATATATATATAGCAGGACAAAAATGAGCAAAAGCTAAAAAATAGGCAAAGCTACAAAGTATGGGCAAAAATATGCCCATAAGGAAACATGCAAAAAAGTACTGATTGCACTGCATTATTTTATGTATTTCTCTTTTTTTTATGCACAGCACTTTGAATTACCATTATGCATAAAATAATGTGCTACGTGGGGCAGCACTATGGGGTTGCTATGGTGTTCTTAGTGCTTTTAGCTGAGTTGCTATGCAGTTGCTAGGATGTCGACTTATAGTAAACACCACTAGTACGAACAAAGCTCCACCGTTTGGAAAGCTTCACACTCTCAAATAACTCATGAGCTGAGGAAAATCAATGTAGAAAATGGCCATCCGCTGCTCTGAGGTCAGCTCTCCTGGATATTCCAGCCGAGCTAATGAAAGAGCCTGCTTTAATTAAAGAGTGAGTATTAGAGGCCGCAACCCTCAGACCCTCACACTAAATATCACAAAGGATGCAGACGGGAGGAAAAAACAAGCAGGAGACATGTACAACACACTCAGTGGCATCTGTGACAGAAACTAATTTAGTTTCACACTTTACAATGGAATGGGTTTCCTGAGGGTGCAGAAACAGAAATGTGAAGCTTTAATCATGAATCATGTGAAAGGTACCAGGATTACTTGCTTTAAATGGTCGCTATTGTGAGTGTGTGTGTGTTTGAGGGCTTTGTATGAAGGGCTTTGATGTGAACCTCGTCCCGCATTCTGTCTCCATAAGGTCATAAAACACACCGTAAAGCTCCCAACAACAGCTCCTCTTTCTTTCTGCTCCTCTTTTCACCTCCCCTGGACTGATAAACCATAACTCTCCCTGAGAGGCGTCCACAACTCTAATCAATAAAGTTCACATCTCTCTGAATACAGCACTAATACAAACCAAAGGCCATCCACAGTAACTCATTTCTAATCTATTTTTCTAATATATATATATATATATATATATAATTATATTTGATTTGACTTTTCCTGTGTATTTTGGATTTAATGAAGCTCTGCTCTCCTACAACAGACCCAAATGATTCACTAGATGTCATCCAGTAAGAGTACAGATGCTTTTGTTTTCTGACATTCTTCAGCAAACGTCTCTATTTGTTCTCCATTGAACCTCTATGTGTCTATGTGAGGCGACTGAGATATTTGGCCACCTACATTAAACTAAATCCCAATCAGCAGAGGATAGTAATTTCATGCAAATATCGTGTTGAGTGCATTCTATCAGCTGCCGACCAGCTGGCTGACCTCTCTATGGCCACAGATGGCAGCTGGTCAAGCAAAGCATTGTAGGACAGCATTCATGACCACCGCTGAGCTACAGGCCCAGATGAGAGTGACCTTCAGGGGCACGAGAGGGCAAGCGCGCACAAATCTGTAACGCCCTCCTCCAGAGGCTCCTGGAAAGACCGGCACTGAGGTAGCGGGCTGGCAGGGTCAGAGGTCACAGGGGGAGGGTCACTGGGAGTTTAGGGAGGAGAGCCACAAATCTACATATCTGAAAAATACTTGAGCGCTTTTGTTCTTGGCAAACCACTGGCCTGTTCATTTAGCGACTCAGGATGAAGCAATGAACAGAAATAAGAAAGAATAATCAATAAACCACACGTGCCATGCAGATCTTGCTGTTTTCAGCACAAATCCCACAAAATCCATTAACTATTACTTCTGGCTCAATAAACCCCCAATTTGCTGTTTATTAATAGTAAGATAGTTGATAAACATAGGTATTGGGTAGGATTGGTAATATAGAATGTGTTTTTTGTGCTTCATGAGTACTAATAAACAACCAAAATGTTAATAATAGACATGCTGATACACAACTAGTTAATGGTGAGAATTGGTTTCTATGGTAAAGTGTTTAACATTTTTTTACTTGTCTTAAAATATTTCAAAGAAACCTGCATTTAAAGTTCATTTAAATTGCAATTCTGCATATTCTATTCAAATGAAATTCAGAAATCGATTTATTAAATTCTGAATGGTGCACAATTCTGCTGCACTCACTGTTGAACACTGAACTGAAAGTTTTATGTACAGTGTTCAGAGAAGCCATCGTCCATCTCTAACCAATCAAGACCCCAAAATGGCACTTAAATAATTCTGAAAATGTTCAAAAAGGCCCTATTTCATTACATCTCTGCATCTCAAGATGTTTTGAAGTCACTATCCCTCACCTAGGCCTCCAATGGTGTGCTGGCGGCGGTGAGGGGGGATCTGGGTCGGCGGTCCTTCTGGTTCACTCTCCTCATGGTACGAAAGTTTGAAGCCCTGTAGTCCAGTGGTGCTGCCCGCTGGTAGATGCCAACGCAAAGCCAAAGTCGTGCAGTTCAGAGACTCCAGCTGCAGCTCTGGCGCCAGGGGCACTGTGGGAAAACAATACACTGCCAATCAGAAATGCATCTTCGCATTATCGGCCAATCATAGTTCTAAAGTTATATTACTGTAAGAGAATGCATGTTGAGTTGAGAGTCGAGTTAACAGGTAGAACAAAACATCACAAATTTCGAAGCACAGACCCCAGCAGCCCCTGCAACCTCCGTAGAACAAATCTTCGAGATTTATTGGCCACAACTGCTGCCATGAATCTCCTTCATCCAGACGAGACGGGACCTCACGGGAACCCCACCGGGGTTAAATCAATCCCAGCTTAATTAAACACACTCCCGCAGAGTTTGCTGTGGTTCTGCTGTATCTTTGTAGGTGTTAAATTAACCACAGTAATCTAACAGAGTGGATTCCTGTAGATCACAGGTGACAGAGTTTGATATGTGAGCGGAGGACTCTGGAAAGTGGAAGATCTGTAGGGGCCTGCGGCTCTCGCTTTATAACCCATGACTAAAACCTTTCCAATGTGGATGAGAAGAAGGGTCAGAGGTCATGCAGGAACAACTGCAATGCCTTAACAAGATTATCAGCCCAGAGCGATGAGAACGAGTGCAGGAGATGGATGGATGGATGGATAAATGGATAAATAGATAAACAGATGGAAGAATGTATGGATAGATGGATAGACGGATGGATGGATGTATGGATAGACAGATAGATGAACAGATGGATAGATAGATAGATAGATAGATAGATAGATAAACAAGTGGAGGAACGGATGGATAGATATATAGTGAGATAGATGAACAGACAGAGATAGATAGATATATAAACACAGATAGGGGTTGCACCTTTAGTGCTGGAAGCCTTCGGTGTCCTGTGGGACGTCCAGGCTGATGGTTCTCCCCACCCTACGCTGGTGGCTGCAGCGATGCGGAGCAGGTATGTGGTGTCGGGCTGAAGACTCTCCAGGAGGTGATGGGTTTTGTGTCCAGAGAGCTCCAGCTGCGTCACTGCCCCGTCGGTGCTGGTCCTGTATGAGAGGCGGTACCCAGACACACGGCCACGACTCAGCTTATGAGACAGAGGCTGCCATGACACCTGGATATCAGAGGGACTGCGGCTGGTGAGGCTCAACTCAGGAGCACGCAGAGGAACTGAGCAAGAGAGAGAGGAAAACCAGGAATAACATTAGCACTAGAAAAGGATTTCAGGGAAAAGACAGTTGTAAACATTTTACAAGAATTGAATGTTGCGTCATTTTTACAAGAAAATACAACAGCTCACTCGTCTCGATCGTTGTGTGTGCCGTCAGAATGAGATTCAAAACAGCTAAAAACAAACTTGACAATAATCCACACCACTCCATCAGTTAACATCTTAAGAAGGCAAAAGACTTCATGAATCTGTTTCCTACAAACACACAGCTTTTGGCTTCTCAAGAAATGAACCGATAGACTACAGCGGTGTGGATTATTCTGATGTTTTTATCAGCTCTCCTTCTGAAATTTTAGCATGAACTATTCCTTTAGTAGAACACAGAATGGTTTGAACGTCTGATCCTCATCCTCTACTCACCGTCCTCGAGTGTGCACTGTATGACGTGGTCAGACATGCGGCTGGCACCCATCGGCATGTACGCTACGATGTAAAAGGTGTAGTTTCGCCCGGCCTCCAGGTCATCAATGATGTAGCGGGTGGTATCGTTACCGATAACAATCTGGTACTCTTCGTTATTTAGACCTGTTCGGACACGACAAGACTTAATCTTTCACAATGCTGGAAAGCATGACAAATTCAGCTTGTCTGCAAGACCAAGGTCATGGGTTCAACTCCTAGGGAAGATATGAACTGATAGAATGCATATTTTGAATGCAATGCAAGTCACTTTGAATAAAATGCATAAATGCATACTAACAATGCACAGAAAATAAATGATGTAGCCTATAATTGACTAGATTAACCATTTTTAACAATTAGAAAGAAATGCAATGAGCAAAAAACCTTCGCTAATAACCTTGTATTCGTTTTTTTACAGTATGCTCCTTACCCTTCATAACTCAAAATGCATGCAAACTACTAGTCTGTGTGGCTATTCAATACGTGTCAACTCAATCAACATGGCCATGCCTTCTTTTAATTAACTGCATTATCAACGTAACTAAAGGCAAATTCCACCTGCTGCTTTTCCCACAAGTCCACTGCACCTGATAACACTTTAATTAGGCCACATTAAGATGCTCGAATAAAAGAAACACTCTACAGCATTGAGTCTCCAAATGAATTTCTGACCCAATAAACAAGATACTCGACAGTCAACAGAAAAGGCCTTGTTCTGGCGCTGAATGGCCACGCTGAAGTCTTTGACTCTGACGCACAGAGACGAACCCCCGAAGTCTCTTCAGAGTTAGATTGAGACACTCCAACACTCGGGATAATTAGCCCCCTTTTGCAGCTCTTTCAATCACTTCCGATGCTTTTTGCCCTCCAGAGCAGATGCAGTGTGTATTCTTTCGCTACAGCTATTCTTCTCTCACTAAATGGCCTGGAACTCTGGAAGTCCAAGTGTAACTGGAAAAATCCCTAATAAAGATTTCACACATGTCAGAACAGTTCCTGTTGGACGTCCCGTTGTTTTCTCTTCCTCATCTCCTCACAAGCAGGCAGGTGTTTTATTTAGACATCATTCTCAGAAGCAGTTTCATCCAGAAGTGACTTTTTTCAACCACCGAAACTGCTCATGGAAAGAGCAAAAGGCTTTCCCACACAAAGTCATGAATATTTCTAAATTAATAGATTTAGTTCACCCAGGAATTAACATTTTGCTGAAAATCTACATCCGAGATGTAGATGAGTTTGTTCCTTCATCAGGTTTGGAGAAATAGCATTCTATCACTTGCTCAGCAATGGAAGCTCTGCAGTGAACGGGTGCAGGGAATGAGAGTCCAAACAGCTGATAAAAACATCCCAATAATCCGCAAGCAAATCACACCACTCCTGTCCATCAGTTAACGTCTCGAGTAACCAAAAGTTGCATGTTTGCAAGAAACAAATCTATCATTAAGACCTCATTCTGACGTCACCCATTCACTGCAGAGCATCCATGGCTGAGCGAGTGATAGAATGCTATTTCTCCAAACCTGATGAAGAAACAAACTCACCCATATCTTGCACAGACAGAGGATAAGTACATTGAAATTTTTTTGGTCAACTATTTCTTTAATAGTGCATTTTCACTGTCTGCTCACCTTCTGCCTTCATGTAGTGCACAGAGTAGGCAATGACTTTGTCCGAGTTGTACATGGGTCTCTCCCAGGCCAGCAGGATGGCTGAGCTGGACACAGTGTCCGCTCGGACGTTTCTGGGTGCGCTCGGCCGGTTGTCCGACATCACTACGATCAAACGAGCCATGGCCAGAACCGAACCCTGCTCATTCTCCGCCTGACACTGGTATATGCCGTCATCTTCTGGAATGATCTGGTTAATCACCAGTTTACTGTGAAAAACAAAAAATAAAAATAAAAATTTGTTCACATACTGTTTGCCTCAAGACATTGATTTCCTGACATATATCACAACACCTGGTTATATACCATGTCAATCTCTAAAGCATGACAGCATGAAAACATGAATAAGAATAATATTTTTGAACAGTTTTCTTGTATTCTTTTCATAAAAACTAAGCACATCTTGCTACCCTATTCTCATTATAGTAATATATTTAAACATATAAAACAAAAACAAAAAACATTTTGATAACGAAAAGTACTATACACAAAACTGAAACATCAGGATGTTTTATTTATGCTATTTTTGTATGATACAACTTTAAAAATATGTTTTGTAACATTGACGTTTTGTTTTGTAACTTGAATATTTATAGGTAAATAAAGTGCAGGAATAAACCCAGACATATAGATTTAACATGCATGTTTAACATGTGTATGTTGAGCTGGAAACAAGCACGTCAATAGCACTAGTCCAGCTCACTCTCCTCCCCTTTTGCTTTAAGGATCCCATAACAAACCCAGACAGGAAAACAAATTAGAGGAAAATCAAAGAGAAAATCAGCTCAAACACCATTAGCAGAGCACTGAATAATTAACCCTCTCTTGTTCCACAGAAGAAACCAGCTGATGAATATTTCAGCAGGACAGAGTTTCCAGCAGACAAATGAGCCAATTGAAACCCAGAGCAATGTCAGCGTAGTGCTAAAAATATAAACATCACTAACAAAAAAAATCTTCCAAGAGACACATTTACTGTGCATGCATGCATGTTCTCAAATGCGCTGATTCACTGATGTTTTCACATGGCAATACCTGTTATACATCTTGACGCGTCCATTTGAGTGAACGGGTTCACCGTTCTTCAGCCATGTGATCTGAGGCGTTGGTAATCCCTCGGCCACACATACGAAGCGGGCGGTACCGGCCCTCGGTCGGGTCACGCTTTCCGGCCACTCCACGAGAGACGGCGCCGCTGCACGAAAATAAAGACACAGATGCATTTATTAAAGGCATGCATTTGTGCAATAAATGTTTCATTTATGTATTTTTTGTAGGCCATGGCAACAGTAATGGGAAAAATTATGCTCACAGGGTTAAAATTAATTTTTTTTTTAAGAAATTAATTCTCATTTTTTAAGAAATTGATCAGTTTATCATTAAAACGAGAACAAAATATCAGCTAATGTGCATCAATTTAATCAACTTTATTTAATCAATTTTACTTACACCAGCTTCTTTGTTCTTTTTCTGTTCTATTCTATTCCTTTTCTTTTTATTTATTATACAATTAACAAAAACAAAAAACACTAGCCTACTTTATTCTTCTTGTATTTTATCTGTTTATTTTTTTATTTAAAAAAAACCTTGCAACTGCGTTAAGGTAACCTAGTTTTGTTATAGCACTTGCATATCATTGCTTGTTTGTTGATTTTGTCTGCTTCCATGGCCCTCATTTGGGTAAAAGCATCTTCTAAATGACTAAATGTAAATTTAAGCAATTTGCATTCCTCTAAACAAATGTTTTTATTTTTTAAGTATAAACTCATTTCATTTTGTTCAGATATCATTTTTTTCAGTACATGCAACATTATACGTCATGAATTTGAATTTAAGACTCCCTGCTCGGATCTAACTCCTTTTTAAAGCCTTAAATAGTAGAAAGGAAAAATATGTTTTTAAAAACCGCATAAAGCTTGTTCATTTACTCTACCTAGCACAGTTATATTGGCGGCTGCAATCGTGTAGTTTCTGGTTCCCGGCGTAGTCGCACGACAAAAGTAGATCCCGGCGTGCTGGGGTTTCACATCAGTTATGAGCAGGTTTCCATTGCCAAGAACCTTTGTTTTGTGAACGTCGATGGATTTGTGGTCGGCGCGGCTCCATGAGATCAGCGGGCGAGGATTTCCGGTGGCCATGCACTCCAGCAGAGCTGTGCTGTGAACCGACACGGTCAGATTCTGCGGACCGGCGATGATTCGAGGTCTTTGAGGAGCTCTAGGAGATGGAGCTGTTGAGAAGTACAAAGAGAGCAAGTGAAAATGACACACAGGCATAAACACTACTCTTATGATCTAGACGTTTAGGTCTTCGTGTAACCTGCGGTCACTGTCAGCTCGGCCTCAGAGCTCTTGCGGCGGTTGGCCATATTAGTCGCCACACAGCGATAATTCCCAGCATCGGCCGTATCGACTCCCTGAATCTGTAAGACGCCGCTGGGCAGCACTGTGATTCTGGATTGAGACATTTTAAATTAGCAGGACAACTGTTTTCAACATTGATGACAAATGATCATATTTTATCAATATTTGAAAGTATATTGAAATAGCAAAATAATTTTTTATTATTTTATAGCATAATTATTTTAATTGTAATAATATTTCACAATATCATTATTATATTTTTATCAAATAAATGTAGACTTGATGAGAAATTTATGAGAAAATTATATAAATAAATAAATAAATATATATATATATATATATGAAAAGTTTTGTTTGCAAAAGCAGATAACACAATTTTTTTTTTTTTTTTTATTGTGTTATGTTTATTTTTTAGTTGTCCAAATGATTAATAGTTTTTGTTTGCATAGTATATGTATGTGTACTGTGTATATTTATTAATTACACACACATGTATGTATATATTTCAGAAAAACTTAATTTTTATATATAAAATAAAAGACAAATAGCACAGTGGAAGACCATGCATTAAGAAAATAAATGTGGTAAAAAGTAAAATAATTTGCGGAACAAAAATACAGAAAGAGTAAGCGGTCAATGCTAAGCCCCTCCTCTCTCGAGTAATTGGGCGGGGCTTACCTTTCAGTGGCCAGTGGTAAAGTGACTCTGTTAAACTCCCAGGTGATGATTGGTGGGGGCGTGGCTGTGATCTTACAGACGAATCGTGCGACTGATCCTTCCATAACCGTGATTGATGCCGGCTGCTGAGTGAAGAAGGATAAACCTGCAGAAAGCCCACAGAACAGTCACCATCTAAAACAGACTTTCAGACTATATGCATATCAGTAGTAACTAAGCAATTTCGATCATGCCATTGAGGTACGAAAGAGATAAACATGTTAGAAAAATATAGACAGAAGAAGCGAGGCTTGATTGTTAGATGATCCGACACAGATTCTCACACTATCAGCTGAGATGAACGAGTCCAACCAAAAGCTTTAGATAAACACTAGCAGCAAACACCTCATGCTAACATAACACACACCTTTTGGTAACACTTCTGTGTGTGTGTGTGTGCTGCTCTCTAAACTAGATACAGCCCTTTGCCTTGTAACCTTCACGTGTTTCTTTTCTAAAAAAACATTTGTGTTTAATTAGAAAGTGCTCATGCCAAGAGATATTTCCTGTATGGGTGGTGCTGTTTCATTGTGAAATAAAACCAAAACAAAATCACAAGTAATCACGATTATTATTTTTTGAAACATGATGATTTTACTAAACTTTTAAATACAATTAACTTTTAAAATAAATAAAACATTCCTTTAAATTTAATTATAATTAAACAGAAAAAAGTCAAATAAATATTATATATAAATGAAATTAAAATATATAAACCTAAAAATATAACATTTTAATTTCTGTGTGCTGTTAATAATAATTTAATTAATTATTTTATTATTATATTTTGTTCGGTTTTAGTAATATATATTTTTTTCGTATACGTATATGTAGTTTATAATATTTTTCTGGTCAGTTTTAGTTTTAGTTATTTTCGATACATCACGTTTGTAAACATGAGAATAAAAAAAGTTTTTTTAATGGTTTTAGTTTTAGTTAAAAAGACTAACTGAATTTACACTTTTTTAAAGTTTTAGCTACATGAACAAATTTAGTTTTAACTTTTGGATTTGGAAATTTTTTTTAAATTGATTTTATTAAATGTAGCTAAAATAAATAGGTTGCAACTACTAAAATAAATAATATATTTTTCTTTCAATGCATAATAATCTGTTCTCCATTCTTTAAAGAGACTCTTCTGGCTTTCTGAGTGATGATAATCAGTAAAAGCAAACACAGCTTCCCATAAACGGCCTGTTTTAGGATGGAAAGACATTGAATGTTTGTTTAACGTGCCTCTTCAGTGAGGCCTTCAGATCGGTGCCGTGCTCAAGCTCTGACCTTCTCAGACTAACAGCCATAAAACCCCCGAAGCCATTCAGATCGACCCCCTCATGCCCTGAAGAAGCCTCCGGTCAATAATTAGTTAACAGGAATCAATGGAAGCTCTGCTATACATACAGACCTCACTATAAATCTCATGTTAGATAATAGAGATAATAACAAAATCAGCCTCGGGCATGAATGTTGCCGTAAGACACAGATAAGTAAGATTTAATCACTGAAAGGAAGTCATCATCACAGATCTAAAAGCTTCATACATAATTCTACCAGTAATAGAGCTCCAATTCTATAAAAGCAGGTGAGTTGATTGACACTTCTAGAATGGCAATTAAACTACACTATGGACAAAGTTCTAGTAACCTTTGACCTAGAGAGGTGTTATTGGATGCTGTGTGTGTTTGTGTGCTAATACTAATTAAATTACCTTTAACAAGTATAACACGCTATAGTAAACCTTTAAAGAAGGAGCAGTATATGATGCATATGATAATCATTCAGTGCCATCAATGCAGGTAAAATGTCTGTAGGAATTTGTGTGTCACACACTGGATGTTTCCATGAATCACTGAGGTAGTCAGCAGAGGTAACAGACATCTGGACAGAGGAAGCCCTTAGGATCTTTCCATTTTGGGATGGATGATTCTCTAAAGCAGCGCCACGTTCATCTTGAGTATCTCTCACTATAAAAACCGCCCGAAACAACCATTTCCAAACCTGTATGAATGACTTTCTTCTGTAGAACACAAAAGAAGATCTTTTTACCCCAACAAATCAAATCAGCAGGGCCTAAACAACACTGACCTCTCATTATGTAACTAAAACGATTAAAAATGGGTTTGTTGTAATTGAAAATAATTAAAAAAAAATTTGATACAATAACATTTTTAATAAAAATGGAGGTGCTAAATGACTAAAGGGAAATAAATAAAAACTAAAGCTGAAATAAATTTACATTTTTACCTAAATAGTAATGCATGCATAAATTAATAAAAATAAACTAAAAATACTAAAAATCCAACCGAAATTATCCACTGAATACTGAAAATATAAATGAAAAAGCGAATGAATGTGTTGAAAATCTACAAGGTATTTTCTTTTGTGTTGAGAAGAAAATTCATCCAATTTTAATAACTTTATTGTATATATTTGTTAATTGAGGAAGTCTTTTTTTTATGTCTGTATGGATATAAATATGTGTATTTTGTTATCCAATGTTGGTTCGTGTTTTTTTTTTTGTTTTTTTTTTGCATTTGTGTTTGTTAATATAATTTCTAAACTTTAAATATATATATATATATATATATATATATATATATATATATGTGTGTGTAAAGAAAAGTCATCCAGGTTTAGAAATGCTGATTTCTGGGTGAACTGTCCCTTTAAGGTAATAATGTACAAGTCAAAAGCCTTTAGTGTGCTGTGATTATTAGGAGATATGATCTGCTGAGGGTTTGGACTACACTAGCAGATCTATATACTGATACTGATCGACTATTTAGAGATGCAGAGACACGTTTAAACCCGTCAACTGTTCACACAACATCACAGCTATTTCAGACCATGCGTCCAGAAGACTCAGAAGCTCAATTCTGAGATATAAACAACTAAATACAAGAACAACTTTCAGAATTAGGAGATATTAATTCAGAAAAAAGGCTGAATTGTCAGCTAAATGATCTTTTAGTTTATGAAACCAGAGCTTGATGTAGTCAGTGTTCGGCTGCGCAGCTGCTAAGTCAGCACTATAAAAGGATCTGTAAGTCTGTCCCTTCCACTGACCTGACCTCTGACCTCAACAAATCCAGAGTGGCTGTAAGCACATCCCTGCTCAGGCATCCCGGCCCACCAAACATGAAGCAGAAACCAAGCCCTAGCACAACAGAGCAACTCTAGAAGTGGACACTTCCGTTTGAGAGCGATCCGTTTCAGAGAGGTCCTTTCCTTCGCTCAGGAGATGCTTTCAGAGCAGTACGGGTCTGTGATCGGCACACACCGGGTCAGCGGGCGGGTCACTGGGTGGACAATGGTTACCACGGCAACGCCAGGGCCCCGATGTGCAACTTTAGAGCCTCAATCTCCATTCCAGCACTTCTCACCGAGAGAGAAAGATCATTACAAGCCTTTCTGAAGTGAACTGGTGTGTTTTTTTTACGCCGTTAGCATGAATGTCGAGAATAGAAATAAAAAACAATATCACATGAACTCTGACTGTTGAAGCCACATCTGACTTCTATGCAGTTTATTTCCACATAGAAATGTGATACAGGCTGTTCTTGATTGTGACCCAGAAAACAGGACCTGATGGAGAAAATGGTCCATATTTACCTGCATTGTTTTGGTTCTGATTTTCTTCTTCTAACCACTGCATAAACTGCCTTCAGCAGACTGATCTTACAAAAATAGTTGTGCAGACAGGGATGAAACTTTCACCCTCTCTCTTTGTCTATCTGTCTGTGTCAGTGTGACTGTCAGTGATGGTAAAGCAATACAAGCGTGTAAGTGTTTTCTGAAAGAGGATCATTACCAAGAGCCCTAAAAGATCTTTTAGTGCAGGTAAGAGATGCCACCACTATACTGACATTACAGCCGTCAACACACACACACACACACACTAAAACCACAGTGTTTCTGTCAGAGTAAAACATCATTTATTAGTTTAAGGGAAAACTGAAAGCTGTTTACTAAGCATCTCAGCTTGTTCTCTAGAAAGAGATTCTGACACACTCAAATGCAACTTTGACAAGTCAAAATGCCGTATTATAGGATGCAGTTAATCCATCTTTAATGCAAAAGTAATTTGAGACGTTTTAAGGTTTTATTAGCAGATGCATTATGCACAAGCACCGTGAACAAACACAGTCCCGCTGTGTCCTGACCTGACCTCACCTCAATGACAGCAGAGGCAAAGAATGCTTCGTCTGTGAACAGAAGGGAAGAATGCAAAGCCCAAAAGCTGAGGATCAGTCAGGGTACATCCAGCAGGCCAGTTACAGCCCCAGGACCCCCAGCCGGCCAATCAGAGGCTAGAATTGGCCCCTCACCAGCCAATCAGAGGCCAGGCTCAGGACCTCTCCCTGTGGCCTTTGGCCTCTCAGCCGTATGGGGGCAGGGAGGCCGGAGAATATCCCGAGACCCTTATCTTCCCCCCGAGCTCTGAAAACAGCATGGCTATTGTGTCTTATCTGCTCCGCTGAAGAACAACAGGTCGAACGGTCACCCCAAGAGCATTATCTGTGATCAAATAAATGTAGAGTAGCACTCATGCCGCCTGCTTACACAGCATTGTTAGGTGCGCTCATGATACGACAGAAACATTAATGCATGCATTTGGCAAATTCTCAAGCAGCATGCATGCAATCCTAACATGCACTGATATCACCGTCGACCAATACTTGTTTCTTACTCATTTTGAGTGCAGATTCCAAAAACATTGGTTGTCTTTTTCAGAAATTATGATGCATTTTTGCTTTTACAACCATTTGTGTGGTTGTAAAAGCGATGGGTCTTGTATTATCACTTATTCAGCAGAAAAAAGTTATACAAACATATGACTCCAGTCTGAATCTTACAACTACGTTCAATTTTAAACCCATGTTTTTATGCCTGATTTTTCTTTTCTTTTCATTTTTTCCATTCCTTTGCTGACTTGAAGTTAAATAATCTATTTTTAAATAATTACTTTTTTGCCATTAAACTTTTGTCATTTAACTGCTTCTGTTATGTTAACCCCTTAACTGTCACCCCCATTTTCGGGAAAACACATGAAAAAGTACTATACAAGCTTAAAAAGATGTAATTCAGGACATATATTAAAAAAAAATGTAGGTGTCCCGTATTCGGAACGGTGACAGTTAAGGGGTTAAGGTGTCCTTGTTACAGTGTAATTATTCATATAGGTACTGAGTAATATTAATGAACTAAATGTACTAAGGGTTAGGATTAGGGTTACTTGCATGTAATTATGCATGATTTCTTGTAAGCACACATAATGTGTAAAATAAAAATAATAGTGTTACCATGCATTTAATTTGATGCATATTTGTGATTTTAAAAAGCTTCCTTCTTATTTTGTGAAGAAAAAAAAAATACATATTAGGTCATATTTGGGCTTTCGTCCCCAAGTTTTTGTTTCGGGATGCAGGGTTGTGTTATAAAATACATCAAATTTAATATTCAACATAATATGATACAAAAATGCTCTTGATTTTCACGATTAATTACTGAAGCTTTTATCATGATACTGAGTAGTACATTACAAAAACAAGTTGAAAAGTAACTTACAATCCTCTTAAAAACAAGCTATATAACATTTTTTTCAAAATAAGCAAGACAAGTAAGACAATAACAAATTTAAATGTAAAAAAAAAAAAAAAAACTGTGAAGAGTTATAACACAGAATCAGAGTATACTATGCATGTGAATAAATGACTGCAGAATACCGTGTTACTAAATACTGACACATGTGTAGTGGGCTTCAAGGCAGATCGTCAGTATCTCAGGACTGAACCAGCTCTGGTGGTCAGGATTTAAAGCCGTGTTTATATATCCAGAGAGATGAGCTGATCTACGCTGGCATGTTTCTGTCTGTTATTAGCAGGAATATTTCCCTCCTCGCTGCTGTTTCCCTGCACACAACCTGCTGGGCAATTTAAAGCAACCTTTGACCTTTCCGACCGCCACTTAGGGAAACCATGGAAACCTTTCACATGCCACAATGCGCACTAAAGCCGTTTTGTCCCTCTGAAATTCCTCAAACATCTCAAACTCAAACACTCCAGGTTTGACTCATTATCTGACTCCGGAGGCCTAGCAAAGATTATGAATTGCTCAGAGAGCGATTACTTTAAAAGCACCATTACAAATTAAAACAGTCTCATTTTTTCCCACAAACTATTCCCACATCAGACACCTAGTCAGACTGAGGAAAGAAATGAGTGTTTTGATGTTCCTGTAGCAATTCCAGAAATTCTAGGAACACATTAGAGGCCCTCGGGGACCTGTTTCCCAACACCGGCCCTCAAAACAAGCAGGCGTGAGTCACAAACTAAGGCATGTTTCTAATTTTGAACTGCTGAAGAAGGCCACCTTTGACATCAGCACTGACCCGCCGTCTTCACACACAATGGATTTACATTCAGTGAGGGAATTTAACAATCTTGAAATATTAAGATCACCTTTACAATATTTAGGCCCATACATGCTACAATTCCATAAATGCATATATTTATATAAATGTAAACAATCTACATGTATCTATATATGAAGAATGTATTTGCCAAATCAGACAACAAATAAAATTGAAAAAAAGTATATATATATTTATTTATCTTTTTTATTACTGCCGATTAATCTCAATATATCACATCCAAAATAGCATATATATATATATATAAATATATGTGTGCTGTTTATATTCATTATGTACATACACAGTAAATACACATACATGCATTTATATATTAAAAAAATATAAGTGTAATATATACTATAAATTATATAAATATTATATTATATATATGCAAAAAAAAATTTCGGATACTGTAATAAATGAAAGGTTAAAAAGAACAGCATTTAATCAAAATAGACCTTTTGGATGTGGGTTTAAGAAATGAACACTTTCATTCAGCAAGGATGTGCCTTTTCTGTGGAAACAGGAGGAAAAATCTTACTGATTCCAAACTTTTAACCGACAATTGGCTCAATTGCATTCATCTAATCATATATACAAGACAATAGCTGAAGGTATGTCCTCATTTAGATAGTTAAGTAAACATGTGATAGTGACTGATATATGAGTAGAGGTGAGAAGGGCAAAAGGTCTAAACATGTGGACCATCAGTCTTAAACCTCAAACACACACAACATCTGCCGACACGTGGTGTCAAAAAACACAAGCATGATGAAAAGAAAGCGTGTTGCCTCCATCACCGCATAACGGTGCTAAAATCACACTCAACCTCTGGACTGAACTGAGCAGCAATCAAACTTTCCTGAAGCCCTGCATACTTCTCTCTCGTTTGCATAATTGCCCTTCCATTGGTGCAAAGCGCCAGCTGTCCTGACCAGCTCGATCTGGTCAAACAAATGCCCAGCAAAGAAATCTGCTTCTTTGGCCGGGGCAGTTGGGGGCAGCTGGGACAAAAGGAGAAGGAGAGAAAAAAAGCTTTTCACGAATTCAGCAAACTAGCGGAGCAGAAAGCAATCGCATGAAGGCCACCAGCTCGACTCTCTGCAATAAAACCAGCTTTTTGGGAGCAGAGGACTTCAGCTCTCAGTGCCTTTCAGTTTATGTGAGTGTGTGTTTGTGTCAGACTGGAAGATCAAAATTGAGTATATATTAATCAACATTAAAGATTAAACATTTTTGCAACTTCATGCAAGTAATACATACAAATCAATGCAAATATATCTTCCATATTCATGATATTGCATGTTTTAACTGTCTGTTTTCTTCGATATCCCCCACAATTCCCTTCAAGCACCTTTGTTGTCCATCTTGACGGTATTTCCCAGGTACCTGTAAATTTTACGAGCTCTTAGAGAGTCTGTAGAAAGACTCTAAATGCCCCTTTAAAAGCAGCTTGTAAAACACTCGCTGTCTTTACTTCATAACACACAACTACTCAATTCCCATGATGCTCTCCCTGTAAATCCCACACTATAGTCATGCTCATGGGCTCTCGGGGTGAAGCAGAGGGCAGGAGAGTGTCATATTGTGTCACTCTGTAACATCTGTAACATTTGCTGTTTCTCCCCCCTTCAGTTTCCTCACTGTCATGTGACACAGTACAAGACTCATTAGCAGTGAGAACCGCTACAGCTCTCAAACACCTGCAAACATTCAGAAAAAAACCCTGAAAACACCTACGGGTCGTCCAGAGGCGATAAATAATCATCCGTAACACATGCATGTGTGAAAACAACAAAAACAGAATGCTTTTACTTTTTAAAAGCTCAGTGAACTTCAAGGAAATTTTATCAAGGCATGAGCTGTCTCGTCTTAGCTTTGTTGTCTAAGTTATTAAAATAAGCCCCAAATTACTAACTAGATGTCATTCATTAGGAGAATAGAGCATCGTTTAATCTTTGAAGAATTTAATGAGAAACATTTTAATTCATAAAATAATACAAATATATTTAAAAATGTATAAATTATTATATAGTTAAAAAATAATAATAAAAAAAAAAATATATATATATATATACAAATATATATATATATATAAATATATATATATACACACACACACAAACATTTTAATTAATAAAATAACTAAAATATATTTTAAAAATTATAAAATATTATATAAAAAAATAATAAAAATAAATATATATATATACACACATAAACATTTTTATTCATTAAATATATAAAAAATATATAAAATATAATATATATAAAAAAATATATATATACACACACACACATAAACATTTTAATTCATAAAATAATTAAAATATATTTAAAAATTATAAAATATATAAAAAGAAATAATAATAGATATATATAGAAATAGAAATATATACACACAAACGCACACACACGCAAATAATTTAGAGTCTATAAATAGACTTTTATAGCAAATCTGAGCACCTTTGAGAGACTTGGGATTTTTATCTTGTGTTATTTTGTCTGGAAGCAATTCTCCATTTGTTCTCCACTGCATTTAATTGCAATCTACGAGAAACAGCTGAGATATTAAGATGCATTTCAGACTTTACTTTTCTTATGTGCTTGTTCTTTTGACTTTGTTTTGAGTTATTTTCATCATGCTAGCAACTAAAAATCAGATTTTTTTAAAATATAGATTAGATAAATCAGTGTTTTGTCATTTTTTAACATGAATTAACTTGTTTAATATCATTTTAAAATAAATTATTAAATATTAAAAACTACATTTGTAAACATGTAGTGTGAAAAATAACATCTTTACAAAACTTTATTTATTTATTTTTTATGTATTTCAGTTAAGATCAACAAAAATAAGAAATAATGCCTTGTCGACTAGCTAAGATAAAACATGTTTTTTGTGTAATTAAGTTAAACTATAACAACCCAGCCTGGTGAAAACTCAGTCTAAGTGCTCAAGTTTCGCTCTGAACGAGAGAATGCAGCAAGAGCAGCAGAAACACACGCTTTTTGTCCCGAAGCAGTGCAGCACAACACACAGCCTCAGGAGAGAAGCTTTAAAAGCCTCTGTCAAACACACACACAGGAGAGCAGGAACAATGGCTGTGGTCAGGAGGTGCTGATATAAAGGCAGAGTTCTGTGAATAGGGGTCATGTGCTCTTTAACACCGGGGCACTAGTGTCCTCCGCAACTGAGCTTTTCAAACCTGCCTGCCTTCATTTACACACCAATGAACACATTCTCACACACCCGCGAGTCCTCCAGTGCAGGACCGACCCCCTGCCCCGCACCGGACACACACAAACACACTCATCATCTATCCTACAGCTATCTCTAGCACATCTGCAAACCAATAATCCGAGCAGAGTTCCAATAAGGAAAACTTAGAAACTTATTAGACTCAACTGATTAGACTCATCTCAGTTTGATATGCTTTACTTAAAACATATCTGTCTGTGCGAAAAATTTATGTTTAATGCTTTTGGAATAGAAACAGTTCACAAAAAATGAATATGACATGTTATAAAATATCTGCTTTATTAAAGCAATAATACTGTCAGAAACAGAATTGGGAACACTTTACAGTAGGTAACACTTGACAACTTTTCCCTCAATTAATTCTCAATAAATTCTTATATCGTGTAGAATAAGGCATCAATATGTGCTTAATTAGCACTTATGAATGGCTAATATTCTAGAAATGCTTATAAGTAACTAAGAGGTGTAACTGTAAAATAAAATGTAAGTTTGCCATCATTCAGAAGTAGTTTTTTTGATGTTTTTGTTGTTAAGCTAATACTTTTATTTTACAAGGATGCATTAAATTGATTAAAAATGACGAATAAAGACATTTATAATGCTACAAAAAATAAATAATTTTTTTTTTTTAAATGTACGTAAAAATATATATATAAAAATAATATGTGTCATGGTTTCTAGAAGAATATAAACAATGTTTTCAATATTGGTAATAACCAGAATGTTTCTTGAGCAGCACATCAGCATATTAGAATGATTTCCAAAAGATAGTCAAAAATCAAAGAAATAAATTACATTTGAATAGATATTCATATAGAAAGCTGTTATTTTGACTCGTAATAATATACCACAATATTGCTGTTTTTCCTGTATGTTTGATCAAATAAATGCAGCCTTGAAAAGACGTGTTTTAAAAACATAAAAAACTGACCCCACACTTTTGAACATTGGTCAATCTGTGTTCTATATCTCAAAAATCATGTCATCTTGACCTTTATGTGGATTAGTGCTGATGTAATGATTATGAGCACCCGTTTCTGTGCTGTAAATCTGCTGTCAGACTCTGGCGGCACAGTAAATAATGAGCCTCATCCATCACACTGCACTTCCTCTGTGTGTCCGTGACAGTCTTTAGAGCCAGATTCCAGCGTTCAGCCAGCACAGAAAATGCACATATACATACTTGGAAATAAAGGTTCAATTAGAGCTGATGCCACAGGACAAATCTCTTAGACAGGAAAAGATGTATCTCACATGACCTCTGTTGTTAGATTAGGTCGATGTAAAGGAATAGTCCATCCAAAACTAAAGACTTTCTGAAAGTGTACTCACTCTCAGGCCATGCAAGATACAGATGAGATAGTTGTTTCGTCAGATTTGGCGAAACTATGCATTGCAGTGAACGAGTGCCGTCAGAATGAGAGTCCAAACAGCTGATAAAAATATCACAATAATCCATCAGTTAACATCTTTAGAAGACACCAGCTGAAACAAATCCATCATTAAGACGTTTTAACTGAAAAGTGTTGCTTCTGTAATCTATCTAAAAATGATTCCTCCAGTGTCTCATCTGAGTCTGGAAAGAAATATGCGCACATTAAGCAACACCTTCTTTTGGCTTCACAAGAGTGGTGTGGATAAGCTTTGTCAGTTGTTTGGACTCATTCTGACGACACCCATACACTGAGACACTGATACAATGCTAAAGTTTTATGAATCTGATGAAGACACTAACCCATCTTCATCTTTGTTTTTGGGTGATCTCAAAAGACATTTGAGCAGCAGTGACACATATCGGGTCAAATACGCCAACGCAACTTACTTGCGATAGTCAAGTGGGCTCTCTGGCTGAGAATAGATCCATATTTGTTCTGGGCAAGGCACTGGTAGAACCCTTCATCTGATTTGTCTTTACGACTTTCCACCTCTGAGATGAACAGAGAGCCGTTGGCAAGCGGGTAAACATGCTCTGACTCTGTGAGCGTGGCTCCATTCTTTAGCCACCGGAGGCCGATGGGAGCCTCGCCGTGGGCCTGACAGTCCAAAATCACAGCGTCCCTCCTCAATACGGTCACATCATGGGGCTCCTTTATAAAAAACAGCTCACTGAAACTCGTCACACCTGCAGAGACAGACAGAAGAAAGAGTCAAACTGTTGCTGTTGAGTGAGACTGCGAGAAGAGTCGCTGTAATCATATTTGACCTGATGGATTACTCGCTGTAATCCTCTTACTCATCCTTGTCTAAAGAAGAGCTGTAATTCATTCCCAGCATGAAATTCACACGACATTTAGCAGCCTACTGTGACTAGAGCTGCTATGAGAGCAGAAAAAAAATAAAAAAAAAATATATATATATATATATATATATATATATAAACTTTTCTAAAAGGATCTAAAAAAGAGCATTTA
>JAUMHG010000019.1:3504323-3515096 GCA_032359395.1 Enteromius anoplus
CTGGCGAGTTCCCATATGTAACGTCTCCGTTCCCTCCTTCAGGGAACGTGGGTTACAATAGTAACCTAGACGTTTCTAATGTTCTGAATGAACTTGAAAGTAGGGATGCACCGATCCCGATCGGCCGATATGTTTGGGCGTTTTGTCAGTAAAGCCGGTCCTGTAATAAGTGCTAAATGTCATCAGGTGCGTGATTTGACATTGAGCCGTGTATACTAAACACTTGCTTAAGGTTATGTATTCAGTCATTATTCAATGGCATACTAAAAATCCATTTGAAAAAAATGACTTCTCACTGTTCTCAGGTCAAATATTTATATGCCATTAAAATGCGATTAATTTCGATTAATTAATTACAAATAACAAATTGCTAATCAAGTTCCGGCCCTAATTAAAATATTTAAAAGAATAAGGAAGCATATTCAATTTTATTGGGTTTTAAATCAGTAAAAATATATATTACTGACAAATGGACAAAATCTAGGAAAGTGGAAAATATTAAACACATTTAAATGACTAGTATTTGGGGTAAAAGTAGCTAATTCATCTTTAAATGTGTCATAAATTGATTTTAGTTGTAAATAAACTGACAAGATTGTTGCACTTAATGACATTTTAGTGAATACATTTAGTAAATCAGGGGGAAATGTGTAATATTTATTTTTGTCTCAGAAAACAAAAACAAAATTGCTATTTACTGTATGTAAACAGAGAAAAAAATCTGGAAAAACAACAGCAATTTAAAGCAGAATTACACTTATGGTTAAACCTTTTGGCATCCTTGACCCATATATATATATATATATATATATACTGTACACACGTATGTATGTGTGTTTTTTTTTTTTATAACTGCCTTGAGATATTAATTTGAATTCACTGACCTGTGCATGTCTATGTGTGTGTGTGATTTACTCAATGTGAATCCATCATAAACCAAACGTCACATGGCTGTTCTCGTGAATGTGAGGTTTCCGTCAGGTTATGTCTCGTCTTTCCTAGACAGGAACTAGTTTGAAGAGAAACCCGCTGGCTACTGTCTCATAGAATAACAGCAGAGGTATTACAGCCAGGTGTGTGTGTGTGTGTGTGTGTCATTCTGTCTCTATCTGTTAAACACACACACACACACACAGACTTTCCTGTCTATCTGTCTTCCGACAGCTCAGGGAAATGTTCTGAGAACACATTAGTCAAGCTAACGAACGGACACACGGCCTCCCTCGCCTCCATATTAATCCATGTTTACCATGCTAACGTCTCCTCTACAGGATGCCTGGCTCCAGGGTCTGGCACGCAATGAATCGTGAGTACCGTTGCCATGGGAGCAGGTTGCCATGGGACAGGCGGCGTATTAACGGATCGGAGTTTGACCCGCAGCTCAGAGGCCGCGTCCATCGGGAGACCAAATGGCTGGTTAACCCACTTGGCAGTTTTGCATCTCCAAAAGCAGGCCAGCAGACCAGACCAAACGAAACGAGACGGAGGGGAGGATGTACCGGGACAGAGCGCTCCGCCGATTATTAGGACGAATGAGTTTGTGAAACTCTTCTAAACCAGATGACAGAATTAAATGGGAACAATCGCTAATTCTCCAAACAGTTGCACCACTTTTGTGTGTTATCAGAGTCTGCATAATGCAGAGGCACTGACCTAGCCTTATTCACACACAAAAAAATGTTTGGGCATTCTGCGCACCAAGAGTACATTTGTTTAATCGTGTAAAAATCTGAAATATTATTACAATTCAAAATAAGCGTTTACTATGTGAATATATTGTAAAATATAATTCATTCATGTGATCAAAGCTAAATTTTAAGCATTATTACTCTAGTCTTCGGTGTTACTTGATACAAATATTCTGTAAAATTTAATATTTTGTAAAAACTGTAATACATTATATTTTGCAGGACGCTTTGATGAATAAAAAGTTACATTTGATTTGAAATAGAAATATTTTGTCACATTAAATGCCTTTTTCGATTCAATGCATCCTTGTTGAATACATTTATTTATTTATTTTTAAAATCATTTAAATTAAGTGATTTAAGAGCAAACATGCCTGTATACTAGGCTGATTGTAAATATATACAGTATAGATTGTAGATAAAAAGTCAAACTTCAACAATTAGCAGAAGATCTTTCTTGTTCTAGAACCAAAACAATGATTAATATTTAGTTTGGCATACTGTACCTTTTCAGTGTGCTTTATTTTAACGCATACATGATTCATGTTCTGTATCATTTACTTTCAATTTATTTACTAGTAATAATTTATAACCGCATTTGCACTGAAATTGCTTATTTGCCAGTCACCCACATTGATCAAGTCATTAATGACAAATAATCCATTTCCTGAATCTTTAACAGCACTCGTGCATCCCTCAGGCTATTCTGGAGAGGCCGTTAGTCTAGTAGAACTAACTGAAGTGTTGACAAATCTCTCTCTGCCCTCTGTGATTTTACATCATCTTCAAATCAAGAAATCTCACAATCTCCCAAAACGGTTTGAATAAGCCGTGCCGTGCCGCTCCTCAAGTAAATACATAAGCTGCAGGCATTAAAGATTCACAATGAAGTATTAGACAAACCGAACCAGCCATAAGCCAAATGCTCAATTCCCACCGCATGCTCAGACTCTGGTGAATTTATAATAAAAGAACGGAATCGGAGGAGAGAGATTTGAAAGGAAATAGCTTGTGATCTTTTTGCCCTGCGCTGCCGGACAGGTAGTTGTGTCAGTGTTTAGATTACAGTCAGCAGGAATACATAATGCACTTATTCATTCAGCGCCTGGAGATGTTGAAAATGCATCTCATCTGTTTTCTTATTCCAGCCAGGGTGTAAACGCACAGCTCTGAATGACTTACTGGCCTTCCTCACATGTTTGTGCCTGCCAGGTGGAGAAAAATCACAAATCAGATCTTGTTTAACATCTCAGACTGAGCCGAGATGAAATGGAGTGCAAATTGAGACTTTTACTGAAGTGTTCTGCTTCTCAGATGTTTCTCCTGAGAATAAGACTCCAATAACCTCCTGACATGATCAACGTGGCCAAAAGAGTTCACAATAACATAATATCTAAAAAAAAAACAGGTTGTCGCATCAAATGAAAACACCTTGCTACCAACTAGCCACTGCATCCACTAGCACCACCCACAACATAGCAAGATAAATCAGTATCGTAATAAGTACGTAATACTGCATAATATAATATATTTCTGTCATCAGTTCTTCAAGTTTAACAGAACTTTTAGCAGGCTGTATTGAAGAGCTTTGAGTTTCTACAGTACGTATGTGATGACAGCATTTAACAAAATGATACCGATCATTTCAATAGAGCCTGGTAGAGTATGCAGGCTTCATATTTCAGCAGCTGTCTTTTTGCACTTTAATTAATAGACACTTGTCCATATCTCCATAACTGACAATGTACAGACCTACTTTTTTAAGTATTCATCACAATTTCTACAAACAATATAATGAAATGTTATTTTACTACTTATAAAGACAGTAGCAACTACATTCAGATCTTTGCAACAAACTAGTAACCACAAAAAGCATTGGCATTTTCTTCTCATTTCATATATTGCCGCTGTTGTATCTGTGAATGGGACAGACCCGCTGCATCTTCTTTTGGATCTTCTCATTCCCTCTTAATATCTTCTCCATCTCTACGATTCACATTTTTTCCATCCCTCAGTCTCTCAACAGATGGTGCACCATGTGGCGATGTACCCATGTTGAGGTGGGCATCGGGGAAGGGACTGAGGTCGGGCCATGCAGCGGGCACGAGGGACCCGCCTGGCACACCGTATACTGCCTGCTGACCACGAGTGAGTTAAGGTCAATAACTCAGCCTGGATAGGAAACTAAAGAAGTGCAACTACAAAAACAACTCTGGAGCACAAACGCTGCATGATGACGCACATCCTCAAGTTTAATACTTGGGGTTGTTTCAAACAGCCCTTCTGAATTTAATTTCAATCAACAGAGCTAAAACTCCCTGCAAGTGAATATTAATATCTGCACTCTCGAGTCGGTTGTTTATGGGCCGTTATAAGTGCATTATTGTGAATTAAAGTAGCCGGCAGGAACTGTGGTAATCATGTTAGTGTGCTGAGATGAGTTTAGAAGTGTCACGCTGTCATCCAGCTGGACTGTGTTTTCTCTACACACTCATATTCCACCTAATTTACTTTCTCCCTTCATAGATTTTCTTACTTCCAAGCTTCATGAATATCCTGTTTTCCCCTCACAGTTTCAAAGTGGTTTATTCTCTAACTGAGTCTATATTCTGTTGTGATATCAAGAGCTACTGTATTTTGTGTTTTAGATGTTCAGACAGTTTCCCATGGTAGACTCCTGAATAGTGAAAAACTGAAGCTAATAAAACAATGGAAGGCTACAGTGGCCGAGAGAGCTCAAGGCGCTGCAAACAGAAAAAAACCCGTAACCAAACACAGAGAGGTGCTGCAAACAGCACGGACCACAACGGAAATGTTTCAGGGGGACCTCAAAAAGTGATTAATTGTTCCGTGGTTTTTGGTCAGAGCGGAGATTTTGTCGCTCGAAATTGCGACCATTTTGGTCGCATATGCTCCCGAAATTTCATCTACGCGACCTCAAAATATATTTGGGAGCAGTGGTGCGAGTGCATGTAATTGTTGCCATGCGACCTGTTTTAATTTCCTTTGCAAAACGTTAACGGTATATGTGTGTTCTGTGCGCTGATTGCTGATACGAGGGCCGTTCTGCCGTTGAGATTTTAGATTGGTTAATAATAGCTGTCAATCACTCAGTAGGGTGAAATGTGAAGAAGAGGGAAAATGAAAAGAACACTGACTGATTTCTTTTGCAAACCACCTAAAGTTACAAATAATGGCGCTGGTAATTATAGTGATCATGTGGTGAATGTTGATTCCCCAGCCGAAAAGAAGGCGCACATGGAATGGTTGAAAGACTTCGAGTGGCTCCGCTATGAAAATGTCTTTATGCACTGCATACACAATGGCGGTTTCACACTGCACGCTTCAGCAGCGCAAATTTTTTTCACCGCCCATGTTAACGGATGACAGCTTTCACACCGCACGCAGGGGCGACGCGGCAGCGCGGTGCACGGGCAGAGCAGAAGCGGCAGATCATTTCAGCGCAGAGTCTATTTTTGCTGCGCCACTTACGATGAATTAAAGTGACAGTGCATTGTTCTTGTTCAAAACCGACCCCATTAACACATTTTACGATAAAATCGTGCAACTAATTTCGAGCCCTGCCCTGGAAACCACACACTACACCCTAGCATAATGGTTGCAATTTTTGCATGGGCAAACAGCATTAACATTTGCAAAATTTAGTTATTTTTTATACTTCATTCTTGTGCTACTACCTAGAAACACCCTAGCAACCACCCACAACACCCTATCTTTACCTTAGAAACACCCTGGAAACCACTCACAACACCCTAGAGTTTATGGTTGTAATTTTTGCATGGGCAAACAGCATTAACATTTGCAAAATCTAGTTATTTTTATAATTCACTCTGCTGCTACTACCTAGCAACACCCTGGAAACCACTCACAACACCCTAGCAATGTAGTAGTGACTTACATGGGCATCAACAATACAAGCAACTGGAAACTATCCATTGAACTAACCACCAAGCAACATCCTGTAAAACCCCACAATGCCCTAACATCATGTTTGTGTCATCCGCATGGGCAAACAAAATGTTAAAATCCAGATATTATGGCAATCGATGCTGGTGTCACTACATAGAAATTACCCAGCAACCCCCTGGTAACCATTCACAACACCCTAGTGTTATCTTCATAAATTAACTGTAGTGTCACTACAACATGACCACTTACTGTAGCAAATACCCAGGAAACCACTTACTATGGTAAATACCATGGGCACTATCAACATTATTAAAATCAAGTTATTTTTGCACCACAGAAAGCGCAGAAATAACACACTTCACCCATAATTCATACATCGTTTTGATACACAACAGTCCCTGCAGTCTGGTCGCCACAACAACAGATGACAAACACATAACGTAGCACCTCCGCGGGAAACTTTCCCTGCTGCTTCTGCCATTTCTTCATTATGTTAACCAACTGGACGTCACTCACCTTCTCCTGATATTGTCTGCGCGAGGAGTCCAGCGACTGAATCAGCGCCGTGGCGTGGCCAACAAACATGGCGTAGCAGGTCGCACCCACGATCATGCTGAGGATGGTCAGCCACACGTCTGTCATGCCGACAGGTGGGTACATGCCATATCCAATACACAGCATGTGGCTCATGGCCTTGAAGAGAGCGTAAGAATATTGCTGACCCCACGTGTCGTTCTGAAAGAGAGAGACACAATGAATGTTAATATTACCCAGAGAGATAAACTATACTGATATACAGTACCTTAATATTTATGATACACTGCATTTACAATAACTTTGCTGGTGATGAAAAAATAAAGGATGTTTGCAAACAAATTTCGGGAGGCAAGCACAGGTAACTAATCACAGCTGGCTCCTCGTCCTAATAATCACCCTATTATCTCGTCATCCTATCAGAGCAAGAGATACTTCCTATAAAAAGCACAAGCCCCTTTCCCTTGGCATCTCGTTCTTAGCATCCCTCTTCCCCCCTACTCCACCGTCTTTCCTCCGTGGGGAGCATTCAGGGTTTGGGCCGGGCAGTGAGCAGTTTGGGTTGATAACCCTAGGTCTTGGGAGTCCGTCGAGCCCTGAGCCCTCTTCCCGGACGGCAGGCCAAACACGTTTCGCCTTATATTAATTACCAGTAAGTATGAAGTTGTGAAACGTAATATGTATTAATTGTAATTAATTGTAAAATATTCCTTGTCTCAGAATAAGGAAACTTGAATAGTGTCTGTTAAAGGTTTAACAAACTGCAACTGAAAGTAAAAACCATTAATACAATTTGTTACTTGAAAAAAATTATTTGCAAAAATAAATAAATAAATAAATAAACATACACATATTTCGGCAATGGTTAACATTTTCGATTTTTTTTTAAATGTATCTTTATGTACTTTATTAACACACAAAAGAATGAAATAAAAACAATATAGACACGCACACACACAAAAACTACTAAAAATGACAAAAAACGCGACAAAAATTGCTAAAACTTAAATTACATTTTTTTTAAAATAAATTTAAAAATACTAATTATAGTATCTTTAAAATATCTAATTTACAAAAATGCCATTGATACAATGATTTCCATGAATTAGTTTAAATGTTTTAAAGTATTCAATAATCTGACCAATTTGTTTATAAAATGTTACAAAAATCATGTTTTAGAATCTCTGTCAAAATGATATTATAATACTACATTTTTTTTTTATTCATTGAAATTTATTATAGGTAAAAGTTCTTATTACTTAGTGTTACTATACTCATGCACATAAATTAAAATGATTGTCAATATATTGTCAATATTAGATGAAAACTTTTTTATTAACTAGACTACTTCTATATTTTTTTATTTAAACATTTTGAATGCATAAACAAAGATATACATAAAACATCAAAGGCTGCAAAATATTATGGTGCATGCAACACAAGTTCAAACACTTGCAATGACTGCATGAATATGAATCCAGATTGACTCCCGAGAGTTTGTAATGGCAGAAAACACTGTGACAAGAAATGAAAATACGACCAAATGAGGCCGAAAAAGAGAAATCCGAACTGGAAAAGAAAAGAAAAGTGGGTCAGCTATTTAGAAAGATGTGAAATTTCTGCGTCTCTCTAAAATAGTGAATAAATTCCCCTTGTCCTGTGGACGTGTGCGCGAGTCCGTAAGGAATCAATATTGGCTCCATCTGAGGTGACATGTCCAGATTGCTTTCAGACTCATTTCTGTAGGGGCTCAATCCTGAGAGAGCGACAGCTTATTACAGCTCTCCAAAAAGAGGAAAAAGATCATACCGTTTCATAATGACAGCCCCGTCACTGGAATAGCTGGATCTAACAACCTAAAGGAGCTGCGGGCGTCAAAAGTGAATTTGAAAAGATACTGGCTTTAATACATGAATATGTATTTAAAATACTGAGAAAATCATCACTTGAACTTTAATGTACTCTTATGTAATAACGTTATAGCTATAATGCAATGGCTAACATAAAATAACAATGATTTATTTATTTTTTTTACAGCATTTATGTTTAAATTAACATTAGTGAATGCTCTAGAAGTATTGGCATTGTTTATGTGAACAAATGAAAAGACATTGTAAAGTGTGACCTATAGAACAAAGGTTTTAGGCACTGACTGAGTGCTGATTTTAAACCCTGGTGATATTAAAAAAAGGTAAGTGGCTTAAAATACTAAACAGAGCAAATCAAGCAGTCTTTTTTATGATAATCTCACAGTTTGTGAGGGCTTGCGGTGCATTTGTTGTCTGCGCGCTTCCCTGCTGACTGATAACGCGCTTGTTTGAATCTGATCTCTGGTTTTATGTTATTGTAGGACCGGGATAATCACGGACCACCAATTACCCCTCAGGGAAGCTGGCGAGCCGCCACAGGCCTCATCGATAAACCGTAGCAGATCCTCAGAGGACTTTTGCCAATCTTGCTATCATCGGGATGATTCAGGGTCATGGCATTCAGCTAGGGAAACTAAATCTCATGGGCGTCAAGAAAAAGACTGTCCTCTCCGCTGGGGACTCGGTGGCTGCATGTACCCTTGACTAAAAACAGGAGGAAATTAAAGCCTAGCTCACCAGAGCATGGTCAATACTAGACGGATATCGAATTAAGGCTGTAGAAAAAACACATTCTGTAACATGTCACACCACTCAGCTGCCTTATGTAAGAACACAGATTACTGCAGAAATACAGCCCCTCACTAGTGACACTTGACATCATGGAAATGAATAAAATCACAATACAGCACATAATAATAAAACTTCAATGATAATTCAACTAAAAATGTAAAATATAATAATAATATTTAATTAAGTGTTTAAAAAAGAGTGTGGATGTCAATGGATGTCAAACAAAAAACATAAAAATTACAGTAAAATATTGCAATTGAAACAATAGGTAAATCTGTCAAAAAAATGTCTGTACAATTATTGTTTTCGAACTTTATTTCAATTAAGATATTTAATTGTAATTTAAAAATTTTTGTTCAATTTAAAAAATAAATTTACATTTTATTAATAATTCAGATATACTGTATTTATGCAAGAAAAAGAAACAAAGGGTTTTGTTTACATAATTTTTTGTTTACATACAGTATTTGTGTAATGTGTATATTTATTATGTATTTATAAATACACACTCATGCATGTATTTATTTGAGAATGTAATGTTTATATATTAAATACATTTATATATGATACAAATTCTATAAACATAAATACACACATGTAAATACATGTAAATATTTGTAAAAAAAAAATGCTGCATGTGTTTGTATTTACATATGCATAATAAATATACACAGTACACGCACATACACTATGCAAACAAAAACCTTCTATTTTGGATGCGATAAATCACGATTAATCAGCGCTATTAATAATATTTTTTAAGTATATATGTATATATGTGTGTGTGTGTGTGTGTATATTTATATCTTAATTTACCTCATACATGATTGACATTGACATTGATTGATAACACAACATTTAGAAGTACTTCAATGCACTTCATTGTTCTTCAAAAACTACTTCATCTTATCTTGATGGACACAAATCAAAAGATCAGATAAATGATAAAGGAATACCAAGTCAGTGCAAATGTTTAGAACTCAAAGTGATTATGCAACAGGTGGTTCCTATCTCTGAGGTTCACAGAGGTTAAAATGCACATTCTCTGAGTTGAAGAGGCCTTGATCGGAAGAGACACTCACCACCATCTTGTTCTTGGACACCCAGCAGTCAGCGGGGAAATCCTGCAGCATCGGCACCAGGAACTGCAGGCATCCGTCCCAGTGACAGAGCAACAGCATCATTCCAATCAAGTTGACGATTCGCACCATTGCGCTGGCCAGGTCGTAGGTCATATGAAAAATCTGAACAGGAACAGAAGCGGAGACAGGACATATTGGGCACAAGCCGTCACACACTGGTCAATCTGAATGTCACTGACATTTGAAACAGGACAGAGTATCACAGACTGCCTTACATATGAAATCTGAAAATGCTGCTTTAAATACTTAAACATACAGTACATTTTTATAAACTGAACCGACAGGCAGGTTTATAAATGCACACATAAATAAAGCAAAAGTATTTCAATGATCAATGCAATAACTGTAAGAAAATAACTGTATTATATGATTTTATCCACACAGTCCTAATTTACCATGGCAGCATTTGAAAGCTTTTAGTGGAAGCTAAATTAATTGCACTACTAAAAAAAAAAAAAAAACAACAACAACATTAAAATCAATTTAACTGATATGTAAGGCTGGATGATACAGTTTATATATTTGTCTAATATACTTTGGTGATGTTTTACAATAAAGTTCCATTTGGTAACATTAGTTAACTAAATTAATTATGAATAATACAGCATTCTCTAATAAAGTATTCTCAGTTAAACATTATTTAAAAAATCACTAGTTAATGCACTGTGAACTAATAATAAACATTGTTCATTAAGCAAGTTATTTTTTTATTATGTTTTGCATGTCTATGTGGTGTCTCACCGACAGAGACCACTCCCACAATAGTTGATTGACAGCAGCGTGTCACACAGACTGAACTGGTGTCTTACCTCAGACCCG
>JAUMHG010000019.1:3520484-3531140 GCA_032359395.1 Enteromius anoplus
CGCTTTCCTTTTGTTTCCTTTCTTTATTAAATGTTCAAGTTCAGAGTAAATCCGTCTCCGTGCCCTGCCTGCCTGCCATGCCCGTGCCTTTGCTTACAAAGGGAGGCTAGAGCGCGAGCTCACTCTCACAGCGGGCCGCCGTGACACTATCCACTAGGTTTTGCAGTTTGCACTAATTGTTTTGAGAAATGCACTAACTGCTGTGCAAATGTTAATAGTGTTCTGAGAAACGCACCAAAGCGACTGAGAAAAACTGTAAATAAACAACATAAAATATTGACGAATTCTTCATCATGTCTGATTCATTCCAGTAACATATATTGCAGTTATAAACAGACATGTGTCCGTGTTTTACACAAGAATAAAACACTGTGTAATGCTGCATGTTGTTAGTGTTTTTTAGCTCATTGTTTTGTGGGTGACAAAGTGAGATGTCGGCTGTAAACCTTTGCTAGTGTTCTATAAGAATGAGTTCATTTGAGACCTGAATAAAGTATTTTGGTAATTGTAGTGCATTTTGAATGTGAAATGAACAGCTTTGCCAAGCTGAAAATCTGTTAGGAGAATTGTGTGAAGAGTTTTGCAAATGTGACCTAAGAATTGAGAAATGTGTCCTAGTGTCTGGAAAAAACTATAAAAGAAGCTGCTACTTACTATTCAAACGTGAGTTTTGAGCAGTGAAGGGTAGTGTTTGTTGTTTGTTGTTTCTCCAATCACGAATGCAGACATGCTGTTATGTTTACAAGGCGTGATGCAACACAACGTGTAAAAAGACATGATAATCAGTAATTATGTCTCCACTGGATCAACAAAAGTCTCATTTGTAATGTGTTTTATTAGTTTGATGTCATAGCGCCGGGACACAGCATCACGTTATGGTAAGAGGTGGAACATTTCCACCAGATGCTTGCAGGATTCAGCCAATCACAGTGCACTGGATAGCTGGCCAACCAGAGCACACCTCACTTTTTTTAAATGATGAGCTCTGTACAAATCAACCCGTTTTTGGAGGCTGGGCTTAGCGGAGAAACAAAACGTAATACAGTTTTTTCCAGGCGCTAGGACACATTTCTCAATACTTACTGTAGGTCACTTTTGCAAAACTCTTCACACAATTCTCCTAACAGACTTTCAGCTTGGCAAAGCAGTTCATTTCACATTCAAAATGCACTACAACTACCAAAACACTTTATTCAGGTCTCAAATAAACTCATTCTTATAGAACACTAGCAAAGGTTGACAAACATATTTTGTCACCCACAAAACAATGACCAAAAAAACACTAACCACATGCTGGGACATGTTTGAATTTTTTTGTTTTCTGTGCCCTTGTGCTCTTTGTTTCTCCCTGTAACCTAGTTTATGTTAATTAGTCATTCGTGTCTGGTGTGTTCCTCTCGTTATCTGTGATTGTCTTCCCTACTTAAGTAGCCCTCTGTGATTCAGTCTTCGTCGGTCATTGTCTATATAAGGTGTGTTTTTCTTCTCCCTTGATTCTACTTGGTGAAGATTAAACTATGTTTAAAAGCTACAACGACTCTCTCTGTGCTTTGCATACGCACAGACGTGACAGAATGACCGACCTAAACAGTTTATGGAGTATCTCCCTGGAGGAAATCCTCGAGCGGCTGCTGATGGGACTGCCTCCATTCCCCATGCCGCGGGAATGCGGCCAACCACCCGTGATCTCTCTACCTGGCTCCCGACTCGCAATTCGGCAGCGGCGGATGAATCAAACGCCACCACAGCGCGCTCACAATCCTACCCAGCCAGCACACCGATCCATCCCCGCACCACATCCAGAGACCAGCTGTCCACCAGTGCTAACCTAGATGCCACACAAGCCCATGCCAGTCAGAGAGCCAGAGCCAACAGCGACTGCACCACCTAGCACCACACAGCCCAAGCCTGACCAAGTGCGTGAGTCGGCAACATCTTCCGTCCCCGAGGGGGTGTTGGTGTAGATCGGGAGCGCCCACCTTCCCACCGCAGTAGGTGAGCCCATAAAAGACCTAGACTGGTACAAAGAACTTTCTGAAGTATTTAAAGTGAATCTGATTGACTGGTTGGGAGAGGCACTACCCAGCCCTGTATCTACCCCTCCTCCGCTGGTTCCAGCCAGCCCTTGTGACTCCGTGCTCCCTCCCACCCTTCCTCTTCCGCTGCCTCTCACACCAGTGAGCTCTCTCACTTCTCTGAAGCTCACTCTTGCCAGAACCTCTGCTCATCCTCAGCCAGCACATGAAGAAAGCGCTGCAAATCCTTGGGGTATCCAGCCTCTAGCCCAGGTAAGTCGTGAGGATCCTCGGTCTCCGCCTCCAGCCATCGAGACCTGGAATCTGCCTCGATCCTCCGACCCTCCTGCTCCGCCTGGGCTCTCAGCTCCCTCGCCCTCACCGTTGCCCGTCGTCCCACCAGCTCCACCGGGCTCCCTCGTCTCTCCAGCCTCCAGCTCCGCCTTGGTCAGTTGTCGACCATCCTCCTCCTCGGGACTCCACTCCTCCGGCTACGCCTTGTACCGCCGTCCTGCCAGCTCCGTCAGGCTCCTCCTTCCCTCCGGCTTCACCTTCATCCGCAGTCACTCCGGCTCTGCAGCGCTCCTCCAGGTCCCCGCCTCGGCCTTGGTCGCCTGAGCCTGCAGCTACGCATCAGCCCTCCGGATCATCGATATCACCCTGGCTCTCTGTCTGCATGACTCCATCCTGGCCTCCCTCTCCATCAGCGGCATCTCCGTGGGTCGGATCCATGTAGTTGCAGCCGATCTGCCACCATGGCTCCTTCCCCCGTCGACTCCGCCCTGGGATTTCCGCATCGCTGGTCTCTGGATCACCCTCTGCCTCCTCCTCTGGACTCCTCCATGGCTCCTTCCACCATTCACACCACCCTGAACTTTGATATTTTGTTTGTTTTTTTTTCTTTTTCCTTTGTTCTTCCTCTCCCGCTTCACGCCCTCCTCCAGAGCCCCCACCCTCCCATCGCTGTTGTTCCGTACGGCGCAAGTTTGTGCCTTGTCCGGGAGGGGGCGAACTGTTACATGTTTGAATGTTTCTTTGTTTCTCCCTGTAACATAGTTTATGTTAATTAGTCATTCATGTCTGGTATGTTCAGCTCGTTATCTGTGATTGTCTTCCCTACTCAAGTTGCCCTCTTTGATTCAGTTTTCGTCGGTCATTGTCTATGTAAGGTGTGTTTTTCTGCTCCCTTGATTCTACTTGGTGAAGATTAAACTATATTTACAGTAAAAGCTACAACGACTCTCTCTGTGCTTTGCATACGCACAGCCGTGACACATGCAGCATTACTCAGTGTTTTCTTGTGTAAAACACGGACACATTTCTGTTTATAACTGCAATTTATGTTACTGGAATGAATCAGACATGATGCTGAATTCGTCAATATTTTTTGTTGTTTGTTTATATTTTATTTTTTTGCACTAAGCAATTCCAAAATACAAGAATTTGTATACACATCATCCACTAATACAGAAACAATAGTAATGCTGATCTATGAAAAATTCGAGAGATGTAGTTATTGAATGCATTTTGCGCCAAAACAATGATAATTGATCCTCAGTTTAGCTCACATAGACTTCTGTTGTGCTCACTGTGTGAAGAGTTCTGCAAAAGTGAACTAAGTATTGAGAAATGGGTCCTAGCGTCTGTAAAAAAAACGTAATATGTGAAAATATGTTTTTTTTTTTGCACTTTAAACCGTATAACCACAGTACATTACACCAAATACACAAAATGATATTAATTTTAGCTAAATCATATGACATATGATCATATGAAGATACACAATGACTGTATCATGGGGTTCTATGATCGATACTGCAGGCTGAACAACCGGTAAAGCGGGCTGAACAACCGATACTGCGGGTTGAACAACCGATACTGGGGATGAACAACCAATACTGCTGGCTGAACAACCGATACTGGGGCTGAACAACCGCTACTGTGGGCTGAAACAACCAATACTGGGGCTGAACAACCGCTACTGTGGGCTGAACAACCAATACTGGGGCTGAACAACCGATACTGTGGGCTGAACAACCGGTAAAGCGGGCTGAACAACCGAGACTGCGGGTTCAACAACCGGTAAAGCAGGCTGAACAACTGATACTACGGGTTGAACAACCGATACTGCAGGCTGAACAACCTGTAAAACGGGCTGAACAACCGATACTGCGGGTTGAACAACAGATACTGCGGGCTGAACAACCGGTAAAGCGGGCTGAACAACCGATACTGCAGGCTGAACAACCGGTAATGCAGGCTGAACAACCGATACTGCAGGCTGAACAACCGGTAAAGTGGGCTGAACAACCGATACTGCGGGCTGAACAACCGATACTGCGGGCTGAACAACCGGTAAAGCGGGCTGAACAACCGATACTGCGGGCTGAACAACCGGTAAAGCGGGCTGAACAACCGATACTGCAGGCTGAACAACCGGTAAAGTGGGCTGAACAACCGAAACTGCGGTTTGAACAACAGATGCTGCGGGCTGAACAACCGATACTATGGGTTGGACAACCGATACTGCAGGCTGAACAACAGGTAAAGCGGGCTGAACAACCGATACTGCGGGCTGAAGAACCGGTAAAGCGAGCTGAACAACCGATACTGCGGGTTGAACAACAGATGCTGCGGGCTGAACAACCAATACTGCAGGCTGAACAACAGATGCTAGAAACTGACAGAAAGTGGTTTTGTAATTTTATTTATGGCTTGATAAATTATGATGTCAGGGAAGCTGTCTGTGCTTGGATTAGCTTCTACCAAATAATTATGTAGAATTAAATAGTTATGCTGATGATACATGTGGTAACGTTTTGAGCAGTTTTGTTTGGGCATTTCCCATTGAGAATGGGGTACGATTTTCTGTCTGAATAATATAGTTCAGCTGTGGGCCTCATGGAAACATTGCTAAAAAAAAGCTGTATCATCAGCCTTAAGCTGATAGCCTTATAGTTATTACCTATGTTCTCTAAGATATGACTGTGTTTTAGATATTAAGTGTTTTGTCAGCCAATAATGTGTGTGTAATTGGGAAGTTGCAGTGATAGAAATAGTGACATGCCGTTACAGTTTAAAGGGAGTAAAGCATGTTTTTAGCTAATGAGAAAGTGTAGGCTAATCTGGCCAAAAAAATCACTTTTGTATAATAAATCAAACTTTTTTCCTGTGTCGACACACAAATAATAGCTTATTGTATACAGTTATTTTTTTATATTTGGTAAAGTGCAACACTCATTGAAAGACTGTTTGGTTGCAGTCCATGCATTTCACTTTGCAAGTTCAATTTTGTTTAGTTAATTAATCAAGCACACCGTCATACAGAGTGTACTCTAGAAAAAACAAACGCAGCGTATAATAAATTAGAATGTTAAAATGTATTAAGCATTTGTTGTGTATGTGTATGATAATTTTATGAGATGCATGTAATAGATCTCAATATTATAGAAGAGTTCAAACGAGTAGTTTAGACACAGTATTGTTAATCTTGACTGTTTTTGCTTGATTAGGTTAAAGAACACCTATTATGCCCATTTTTATGAGATGTTATATAAATCACATATGTCCCCAGAATATGTGTGTGATGTTTCAGCTCAAAATACCACACAGATCGTTTATTATATTATTTTGAAAATGCCTAATATTAGTGGAACCAGATTTCGTGCATGTCTCTTTAAATGAAAATGAGCTGCGACCTTCTCCCCACCCCTTTATCCAATAATGCAAGAACAGCAGTAATCTCCTTTTAGAGTAAAACAACTTCATATTTAACAAAGCATATGCAAAACACTAAGACTTTTTAAACAGAAGTTCATTACACTTAACCTCCAAAAAAAAGACCCAAGAACAAGAATTTTGATGCAAACACACCAAAAACTGATAGTTAGCAACTATAAAAAAGGTTCTATAGATGACCAGAACAATTAATGTATTCAGTGCAATGCTTTATTTTAATGTGTAATTTAAAAAATTCAAATAAAGAAAGGAAAAAAAAAAAAAACATTTTAAATCCGCATGAAATGAAAAGCAGTTTAATTTTTGCTAATCAAAGAGATCAATCTGCCAGCATTAAAAAAGAATTTCAACATAAGCGTACAATAGATTATTCTCTCAGAGGGTCTGGAAAATACTTGTCATTTCTTCCACACAATCATTGACTTAAGTTGATAACTGTGAATCTAAGAATAATGCAGAGAGTAAAGATGGTGAGGCCGATACCAAGAGCCAGGTTGTTCAGTATCAACGCAGTTCTGGAGTACCTCATCGCTGACAGTCTATCTCCAACCATGTTAGCTTCTTTAGTCTGTGAAAACATGAATGTCAAGCACATTAAAGTGATTTTGGAAAAAAAGTCCAGAAGCTAGACGTTTAATAGATTTCAGTTCCTGTAATTATAGCCCATTATAAATTAAATGTTAAAGAAATCAAACAGTTTTGAATATTTTGAATATTTAGCAAGTAAAATGTCATAAAAGTCAATATAGTTTTATCATTAAATTTGACTTGTATACTTGTATAGGTTTCATTTTATGAAACATCAAGTTTAGAAAATTTTCAAAGCATTTTATATGTTTTAAGTGCTTATTTGTGCAAAAGTTTCTTAACAAATGAGGACGAAGATGAGTGTGTGTGTGTGTGTGTGTGTGTGTATTTGTGCTGTCAAATGATTAATCACATACAAAATAAAGCTTTTTATTAGCACAGTATGTGTTCTCTGTATATTTATTATGCATAAATATAAATACACATACAGTAAATATTTTTACAAAACATTACATGTATTTATGTGTACTGATATTTATATTCATATAATTTATATTATAAATAAATATATTTAATATATAAACAACATATTCTTATGCACTACACATAGTAGTGGATGCGATTAATCATGATTAGTCATTTGACAGCATACTATACAATCTCAAAAATAAAGGTACAAAAGCTGTCACTGGGGCAGTACCTTTTCAAAAGGTACATCTTTGTACCTAAAGGGTTCATTTTGGTACATTAAAGGTACACATTAGTACTTAAAGTGTACATATTTGAACCTAATAGGTACAAAAGTGTACATTTTAAAAGGAAACCGCCCCAGTGACAGCTTTTATACCTTTTTTTCTGAGAGTCTATTAAATTGCATATCAGTAAAGAAACATACTAAACATATAAAATGTTTTTAGACCCTGATTTTTTAATTGTTTAAATGAGATAGACAAATGAAGCAGAAGCAAAGTAATGAATACTTACGCTGCATGAGTATGCGATGGCAGCGATGCCCAGAGGTAAAAAACAGCACAGCGTGGTAAAGATGGAGTAGCACAAGTGATCCGGCACTGACATTGGACTTATAACCACAGCGGGTTGAACAACCGATACTGCTGGTTGAACAAGTGATACAGCGGGTTGAACAACCGATACTGCTGGTTGAACAAACGATACAGCGGGCTGAACAACCGATACTGCTGGTTGAACAAACGATACAGCGGGCTGAACAACCGATACTGCTGGTGGTACTATCTGACTGAACATTTCTTCTCTTGTTCTGCTGTAAGGGTACTAAATGATCTTGGTTGATCTTAAATGATGGTTCTTCTTTTCTGTTTCGCGCTCGACTGAGATGCTCCTCACTGGACACTGGTTTATCTGCACTCAGTCTTGTATTATGAATAGATGGAGGAATCTGATAGCAAGTGGTTTTGTCATTTTATTTATGGCTTTTAGAAATGATGATGTCATGCAACCCGTCTGTGCTGCCATTAGCGAGTAGTTATAATTAAATGACTTTGTCACAGGTGGTGGCTGTCATTCCCTGGACAGTCACCAGAGGGCACCTTTTTCTAGTTTTGTTTGTTTGTTCTGGACTGCATCTCCCATACCTTTGTATACATCTGATTGTCTCATTGTCACCAGCTGTCTGATCACTTCCACCTGTTTGTCATTTATCCATTAGCATTAAATTATATTTAGATTGTATTTTATTGTTTGTGTTACCCTGTGTCCTGCTCCTATGGCTGTGCATTGTGCAATGTGTGCTTTTTAACTGATTTTAAAATATTTACAACACATGGATCTTTTGTTCTGTGATTTGTGACACTTTCATTTTAAATACAGTATTGCCATTCATTGACTGTTTTTGCTTTATGCTGGTAAAGGACACCTATTACACCCATTTTGCCCCTGGAATATGTGTGATGTTTCACCTCAAAATATCCCATAAATCATTATATTTTGAAAATGCCTATTTTGTTCACTAGGTTGTCATTTTTTCATGTTTTTTTGGAATAGGTCATGTATATCTTACTTTAAGGAAACAAAGGTCACAAACTAATCATAAACAAGCAGTATAAATACATAACAAACAAGTCATGTCAAATTCCAAGTCTTCTCAAGCCATACGAAGTCGATGCGACGAAGACAGTAAAACACAAGGTTATAATCACTTAAAATGATTCACGCACTGTCATCTTATTCAGAAAACAAACTCCCATCCCGTAGCATGATGCAATAGATCACAAGAGCCAATAGTATTTCTTAACCAACGCTGACGTACGGATTCTTGTAGCGGCTTCTGTTGAAATCGCGCACAGACCGGAAGTACACGGAAGAAGGAGACAGCCTCCATGTCTATTCCTCTCACAAATCAATCATTTTGCATCAAAAGACTTGGCATATTAATATCTTTCAAATAAATGATGACAGGTGGTTGTCTCTGCCTGTTATATCTCGTGTTTTATTGACTGATGGTAGGTTTAGGGGCAGGGGTTGGGTTATGTGCTCATAAATGTGTAAATAATATAATTTAAATAAAACTGTTTTGACTGTTTACATTAAAAAATTACACCCCTACATAAATGCAATAATGCCATTGTTTTTACCCAATATATGTTTTAATTATGACGATAAAATACTGTGTCGGCATATTGACGCTAAGAGTTTCCTGTTTAAAACAACGGAGGACCCTTCACATTGAAAAGTGACTAAAAAGGGGTACATTGAGCTTCAAAAAGCGACACAAAAGGGTTTTGACCAAGCGTCAAAATGTGACGAGTTGGAGTTAGACTGTGTTGTATAACTAGAATATTTTCAAAACAGTGATAAATTTCAAACTTGTATAATGTACACATTCATTCCACACAGACTGATATATTTCAAATGTTTATTTCTTTTAATTTTGATTATTATAACTGACAACTAATGAAAACCCCAAATTTAGTATCTCAGAAAATTTGAATATAACTGAAGACCAATACAAAGAAAGTAGTTTTAGAAATCTTGGCCAACTGAAAGTATGAGCATGTACAGCACTCAATACTTAGTTGGGGCTCCTTTTGCCTGTATTACTGCAGCAATGCGGCGTGGAGTCAATCAGTCTGTGGCACTGCTCAGGTGTGATGAGAGCCCAGGGTGCTCTGATAGAGGCCTTCAGCTCTTCTGCGTTGTTGAGTCTGGCATATCGCAGATTTTTATTGGGGTTAAGGTCAGGCGAGTTTGCTTGCCAATTAAGAACCAGGATAGCATGGTCCTTAAACCAGGTACTGGTAGCTTTAGCACTGTGTGCAGATACCAAGTCCTGTTGGAAAATGAAATCTGCATCTCCATAAAGTGGGTCAGCAGCAGGAAGCATGAAGTGCTCTAAAACATCCTGCTATACAGCTGCGTTGACCTTGGACCTGAGAAAACACAGTGGACCAACACCAGCAGATGACATGGCACCCCAAACCATCACTGACTGTGGAAACATTACCCTGGATTCTGTGCAGTTAACCTATTGCTTGTACACTTTGTTCACCCACATCTTTTCCTTCCCTTCACCTCTCTATTAATGTGCTTGGAGCTCTGTGAACAGCCAGCCTTTTCAGCAATTCATTTTTTGTGTCTTGCCCTCCACGTGCAAGGTGTCAATGGTTGTCTTTTGGACAACTGTCAAATCAGCAGTCTTCCCCATGATTGTGTCGCCTACAGAACTAGACTGAGATTCCATTTTGAGTTAATAAGCTGTTTAGAGTGTGGCAGAAATTCAGAGATACTGAATTTGGGGTTTTCATTAGTTGTCAGTTATAATCATCCAAAATTAAAATAAATAAACACATGAAATATATCAGTCTGTGTGGAATGAATGTATACACCATACAAGTATCACTTCTTGAATGGAATTAGTGAAATAAATAAACTTTTTTGAAGATATTCTAATTAAATGACCAGCACCTGTATACACTCAGTTTTATTTAGTACCGTCCTAAATGGAATAGGCTACTAACATTTTTTTTTTACTAATCAAAAATTCAAAACTTTCAAACGCTACGTAAGAAAGCCGTGACCATTGAGTGCATAGCTGTGTCACGTACTTGAATTCCAAAGAGAAAAAGTGCACTTCAAATACACGAATGAGGCATTAAAAAAAGGGGGGAGGGGCTATTAGACTCCGATTATTAGTGACAAAATAACCATATATGATTCACACACTACATGGAGTGCAGGCCTGGACTGGCCATTGGGCATACCGGGCAATGCCCGGTGGGCCGACGCACATTTTGGGCTGGAGTCATAATTTTATATTTTTTAAAAAGTTTATTAGGCCAATTTATTTATTACCGCAACGGTAGAGTATCTGAGACATGAATCGCAGCCCATTGGTTGA